>JAIGNY010001016.1:975000-1022500 GCA_020152595.1 Chiridota heheva
TATTAACCAAAATTTAAACTATATTAAGGATACATAATATTTGTGGATCCTTGTGGGTAACCAGAAATTCTGCTTTAGCTGTTCAAGTCAAAAATGAAGTCTCAACGATGGAAAAAGTTTCATCCCATGATGTATCCAATCAGTAAGATTAACGAAAAATATAGATATAAAACAGGCATAACATGTATTCGAAGCGGTAGAATATTAGATTTATATTTTTTCTTTTAAAGTAACGCAACCATCATATTTGTGTTCTGTATATCTACCAGATGTTCTACTTCAATGCAAACAAAATATATGTATTAACAGTGGCGCAACAATAATGTGGAAAGGGTCGGCTAATTCCCCGGGTCCCGAGCAAAATTCGAGATTTGGTTGGTCGTGAGTAATGACACTGCGATATGTTGTAGTGTGGTCTATAACCTTTATTGATATCATCGCTCAACAGCATCTACAGCTGAAAAGTACTACGAGATTGGTCTGCCACATTTCGTTATTTTAATACAAGGTAAACGGAAGTGTTGCTAATCCGTTTAATGTGCAAACGGTTCACGACGTCTTTTGAATTTCGCGACAACAGTGGGCAGCTTTAGCTAATAACGTTCTTTGCTGCATTTAGACCATGGGCCATAGGATTTTTTCTTTCGTTCCGTGGTTCTCGTCAGGGAACTACCTGAAAGTTTAACCTTTATCTAACTTGAAACAAAGAGCTAACCACTATGAAAGTTGCACATTAGTGAATAATGCGAGAAAACAATGAACATTCATTTTGGTTGCTAAGGGCATGTTTTGTTAGCAACGCAGCAGTTTGCATATTTTGGGAGTGATTGGTATACTGCATATAGCTTTCTTAGTGTCATTTAAATAGCCCAAAATTCCTAAATTTAGGATTTGGTTGCTCTGCAGTAGTATTTGTTTTGTCACCAGGGGTGTCGGAAGCTTTCGAAAAGTGTGTGTGTGTGTGGGAAGGGGGACCTCGTATGAGCATTTCTCAAGTCACATGTCCCTCAATATGTAGATATATTAGTAAGCCTAAAACAACAAGTAAAAGTGACACTTTATTTTTAGAAAGGGGTACTTTTCCAATGGGGATACATTCCCCCTTCCCAATACATATGGGACTGATAAAAGTATGTAGATTTAATGATCGACACACAACAAAGGCATATCCATGACTTTTCTATAAAAAAAAATCTTTGGCAATTGAAGGAAATCTTGTTATCTTTAAAGAAAAGCCTGCAGGGCAGGTGTCCAGCTACTATTGGGTTAGTAATTAAGAGTACATTTTGAAAGAGGAACTTTTGCAATCATTTTTAATAAGTGTGTGCACATTCCACCAGTTCTTGCACCTTGGACAATACTTGAGAGGCACTTTTCATTTTTAAAAAGGTCACTTTTGTCATATTTTGAAAAAGAGAACGTGCCCCTTTGCACCCCACTTCCTACACCTAAGTTACCAATTCAAAACGTCCAAAGTTTTGGTGCTTAATTCCCTAAAACCTAAATCAAATTAAAAACGCTCACCTGATCCCTTTCGTTACTGAACTCCCATGTAGGCATATCTGCCACTATGTACTTGGCGGGCTATTCCACCATTTTGTTTGTTTGTCAAATAACAGCTCCCCTCTCTAATAGCTCCCAATATAACTCGTCACAACTAATCTGATTTCAGTCGTTTCTACACAAATAATAGAGAACTTAAAACTTTTTTTAAAAGTTTTTTGAATACTTACTCACTGTTTTGTTTTCTTTGAAGTCCTATTTCATGTAAGATGAACTTGTGGGGACTGACCTTCTTGTCCACAGGTTTAGATGACGTAGTATGGCCCAGTAACCTACTGTGTCCCCTCGGGGGTCCTGTAGATGAAAACATAAGAGGATCCCTACTAATACGAGCGTAACTAAGTAAATAGGCAGAGCGTGCGTGCTAGTATAAGAACACGCTACCATACAATGAAGACGTAATGGTAAATAAATACAAGGGGTGCATGTTGGTATATATTAAGCTACCTGCATAGGCGTAGGAGGCGGGGGATGGGGGGGCTGCATTCCCCCAACAAAATATTTCTGTGAAAATTCGGGCTATATTCTGAAAAAATTTCGGGCTCTTACCCTGGCGGTGGCACTTAACATAAACCGTTGGTACGTATCCGCGTTATGAAAATCGCGGAGAAGGGGGAAATTTTCACAACAAACGCGGACCGCGAATTAGCAAGGGTACTTGAAAAAAGTGGTCCGCGATTTCAAAAGAAAGGGGTGTTGAACCAATGGGTTAAATTCTTCATCCCACTAATTTCCACAAGGTAATTTTACCGGCCGGCGGTCACTTAAGGCCTAAAATCAGTGCCTAATTTCACGCCCTTGTTGGAAAGCTCATAGTCATATCATTTAGTTTGCTACTTTAACATCGAACGCAGAGAGGTCGAACTTAAATTGCACCCGATTTAAGGAAGGTTTTTATGATGAATTTAGAGAAAATAAAGTTTAAAAATTAGAACTTTTTAAGACAACGGAGATCACGCTAGACTTATCAAAAGGTGAGAAAGTCTTAATAAGGGGACGGAGTGATTCTGGAGAGGGGAATATTTCAAGGATAGGGGGGTATTTTCATTTAGTGATAGCAAGCATGGGTATAACTTTATGTTAGAGTGCCACCGCCGGGCACCTTCTGAAAGAAAAATAAATTGCAATGATGTAACTAAAGGAAATCAATAGTTTAAAAAAAACTCCTTGGTGATTAAGATAAAGTTCTAAGCTTGCCCGACTAATTCGCCATTACTAATGTAAAAGAAAGTTTTGACATAATTGACATTTCGTTGTTCACATTAGCTGATTAGCATCCCGCAGTATACTGCAGGCAGCAGGCCCCGAAAAAATGTGTAGAGTCCGACTCCTGCACCTTTGGTTCCCATGAGTTGAAATATTATTGTCTGGGCTAAAATCAGCTTGTAAAAACATTTGTATTCCATTTTTGTAAATTAATAACAATTTGAGCAACACCTATAAAATCAAGCGAAAATATTTAACTTTTTTTCGATTTTTAAAGCCATTTCCTGCAGTGTGGGAGCATTTTTCCAAAATGTTCTTCATACGCTACGCGCCAACCAAGGTGGCGCGTAGCGTAGTTGTTGTTTCCATAATAATTGTACCCACTTGATACCAAGGGGCCCCACAGTATCCCTCTCGCCCCCGGCCCGCAGAACCCTAGGTACGCCACTGCTATTATGATATGTACATTAACATTTGAAAATTGGGGGATTCTATTTTTCGGGCAAGTCGTTACAGCCCCAAAAAAATTAAATTGCGCTCCTATGCCCATGGCTACCGGTGAAGCAAATTATCGCAGGTAAATTAGTGGGATGCCAGCACTAATTCAAGTAAGTTAGGAACATTCCAAGTAAGTTAGGAATGTGTTGCTGGTTGGTCGATTGGCCGAATAAGTAAATGAGCAGACAAGACTACCCGCGTGGTCGGCAGGGCAGGCGATGCTCATGTGCTGGGCAGAGAGATACCCAGTGAACAATTAGGTATATAATATGCATTGGCTTTACCGTAGGCAGTAATGCCGTAGCCAAAGCACGGGACCTAATGAATGCAATCAGTAATGTATACCAAGTAGGTGAGTTAGTTTTGGCACACAATGCGTTAAAGTATAGAATTGATGAACATACAGTGTATAATATAAGCGAAGGTAATAGACAAGGTAAAAGTGCATGGTATGCTAAAGGCATGATAACCATAAGTACATAGTAAAGGTACTCAGAGAAAGCAAAGGTACTTAAGATGATCAAGATGATAGATAAGATAAAAGTTCTTAGCCTAGAGAAAGTAAAGCAACTTAATTAAAGTAAAAATACTTAGCTAGCCAACTGGTTAGCTCCATAGCCAACATGATACCTCTCTTCTGCTGTAGCCAGATATAAGAGAATACTGCACATGTACATGTGGCCAGGACAAACTGAATAAACAGCAAAGACCTAAGAACCAATCATAACATTCCACAATACACAAATTTGAACTGAACCTAGAACACAAAGGGAATGAATAACAATAGCTACACACAACCTGAGACAATGCAACTGAGGGAAGTACCAAACCACTATAATCAGTCAGGAGAATCCTGGACTTTTGGTGTAATAAGAAAATACACCAAAACTTGGAGCTTCGTATTCATTAATATCCATGGAGTCCGCCATTTTAATTTGTGATAACGTTATATCAATAAGATTTTTACAAAGAGAACGATAGTATTTGTGTACGGTATCAGCAATGATTAAGTTAACACAGAATCACGTGTCGAGAGGGATAAAATTGAAAAGCCCGCCGTCAAATATAATGAATATTTATTTGATATCGGTTTTTCCTGCCAAAATGCCCCACGCGTTCTCATTAAAATCCCCATCGACATAACGTTATCACTATAGTTAAAATGGCGGCCTTCATGGATCTTAATAAATACGAAGCTCCAAATTTTGGTGTATTTATTATTACACCAAAAGTCCAGGATTCTCCCCTACTGATAAACTTACTTTACCACTGAACTAATCCTTTAACGGCAGCAACACTACTACCAGACACTGTGCTTGTGAATTGCGTACCTGGAGCACCTGCCTAAAAGTCGTCACGAAAAATATTGCGATGTTTGCCATCAACCGATGGTTTTTGCTTAATGTTTCAATTATCAGACCGGTTCGTACTCCCGATCCGGAAACAGTTTTGATCTCCCAACAGGAGATACTTTACAGAAGTATCCCACAATACATCTATCCAAATTCAAATTTTATGTAGGAATCATATGAGATTCAAATAAATTTCGAGCGCGGGAAACTCAATCGCTGTGAAACTTGTGATGGGTTTAAATTTTTCTACACGATATGAAATAATCAGTCCGGTCCACGCTCCCGATCGGGAGATCTCCTGATTGGGAGATCAAAACATGCGCAGTAAAACTATTCAAACTTTCAGCCGTTAATATTTATTTTGCTTTTTAAATTCTGTTTGTCTAAAGTTGTATACTTTCAAAATGAAATTGAAATTGATAGTTCTGGAACTTTTTTTGTACAATTTGAGCTCTTGCTAGTGATCAAAATTTTCAAATCTGCTCTTCAGAAACTACTAAAATGAATTTTTTAAATGTATATAAAATTCCTGGTAAAAGTCAAATTAACGCTGGTGAATCTGGAGAAAATAATCTTATCGTTCTGTTGCATCAATAAAATTTGAATATTTTGCATGCATTTTTCCTACTTTTGGCATAAAGCTAATTTCCCGTTATGTATTTCTTAAAAAAATTTGAATTTGGAAAGATGCATTGTGGGTTATAAGACAAAAAAATTCCCGATTGGGAGATCTTCCGATCAGGAACGTGAACGGACTGATTATATCAAGTTTATAGAATAATATCTGATTTAATTGAATCACCATCACATGCTATCCACTTGCTTAAACAATGCATCGTTTCTTGATAAATAACTTAATGTTCACTAAGGTAAACAAATTAAAATGGCGGGCTTACCAACAATTTTGAGCCATGCCTCGTGAACTAGTGCAAATTGTTTCCTTGCTTCTATTCCTCTTTCACTCTCCATTAGTCTACGGGACTCTCTTCGAACAATTCCCAAAAATCTGTCATGTGTATAGGGTAAAATTGGTATATAATTAATAGAAATATTAATTAGTGGTTCTTTGTAATAATTCCTTGTTTTGTTCCTTTGCAGCATGTAAGTAGGTGTAATCTTCACTTTCATCTTGAAACTCAGGCTCAGGCTAATTAACCTTTCTGGATTTAATGATTTACAGTTTGTCTTAACCAATCACCGCACAAATTTGCATAGCAATAAAATCTGCGTAACTAAGTGGGGCAAACATCCTACGCGGTACTGGTACAGTACAGCTAGCTAACGGCGCGCGCTCATATAGTCAATGCAACTTACTATACAAAACAAATTTCTGCTCACACAGAGTGACGGGAAAATGGTGAACAAAAATTGAGCTTACGGGCCCGCTGCGGGCTTTGTAAATCTGATTGATGTTACCCAGAACAGTTAGCAAACTGAATTTTGTTTATCCTATTTGCTAAAAACTCTAAAAATGCGGAGAAGTGCCATAAATGAATCAAAGCTCGCGAACATCTATATGTCAAGGCATTGGTAATACACGATTGCGGATTTGAGGTATGTTTTCCCCACACATAGTTACCGCGTTGCTATGGTAGGCGTGGTCTATTTGGAAACCTGGGAAGGTTAATTGTATTCACTTAGATTTATAAAAATAAATCAAATGTGGATGTAGGCACTACACATAGAAAAGATCTTTGTTCTTTTATTAATTTATTTTCCATTGCATTTTGGCATACTGTTACGTTTAGACGTTACCGTTTTACCTCTTTTACTTACCCCGAGTTCATTTTTTATTTTAATACTTAAACTTTACTGAAAATAAAGTCTCTCATCTTTTACTTTAAATTTCATAGAAGATTTGTAATGTGAACTGTCAGGTTAACTCAACTTCCGATTATCATATGAATGTTTCCCATGCATTTTCAGTGTAATTTATGGCGAATTCAGAGACGTTTTGTACATTACAGAAGCAGTTAAGCACTTATGCTTAAATAACCTTGTTTTCATTTTTATTTCGCGGCATTGCTTGATGCCTATCTTAATTCTTTTTGGTGGATATTTGGAATTCAAGCAACTGAAACTGACCAAGTCATATAATCGAAAAGCAGATCTTCATAGCCGTGGGTGCGGACAAAAAAAAAAAAAAAACTTGAACATACTTTATCACAACAATCTCTCTCTCTCTCTCTGACTGGCTGTCAGGTTTATCGTTTATCAACTATATCTCAGGTCACTTCTTAGAATGTACGAGTTGAAGTTTGATTACATTAAAATGTTCTGAATTACTATCCGTAATTATTTCTGATTTATCAATTTAATCTATAACTAATGAATCTCCGTATTTCATGCAACAACAGCTGCCTTTATTATTAAGGATTCAATCTAGATATGTCACGATGTAGTTCTTGTGTACTTTGTAACAGGATGTATGTCATCTCACAGAGGTTAAATGACAATACTTTTATTCTCTATTTTCTTGTTTTTCATGAATTTCGAGTCACTTCGTTCTGTATACCTCGGAGTGATTCTTGGTATGTTTTGACACTTAAAACTATGTTACTTTTTGAGAACAGTAGGCAATTGTATTTTAGCTAATTTTGTGCCTCGACATCTACGATATTGCTACTCGCAGCGCCTTCACTCAATATTTCTTAATTAATGTACACGCTGTATCCGCTTAAACCATTCCAGAAATAAACTCCGTACGTACAGTGTATGTATAATTGTACACTGTATGTATGGAGTGTGAGGGCAGTGATGCGTAAATTTTCGGTGTCCTTGAGATGTTCGTTTTTCTAACATGTGGAAAAACTAAACATCGCTGATGTAAAGGCGCGAAACTTACATGTACATATCGTTACATTGAAAACATTTTTATGTGGATTAAGTTTTTCTATCCTTTATGTTTTTACTTGTTTGTTTAGTAAACAGATACAGATTTATTAAAATTTTGCATTTGGTTTACATTTTACATATTTGGTTTAAGTACAAAGAATTGAATTCTCCCATAGGTTGCAAAATGCTCAGAAAACCTTCATTCATACGAAATGAAAATTGTCTGATTCTTGAAATGTTAAGGCAGTCAGACAGTGCTATATGGGAGATGTGTTACCAGTTCGGTTCGTACCGACAATCGGGGGACTCAATAAGTCCCCGATCGGTAAACTCAAGCATGCGCACTGAACGTACAGTGATATATAGAAGCCACCATTTTCATTGTAAAGTTTTAGTCATTGACGTTTTCAGTCGTTTCTTTTAAGGTTTGTAACAAAGTTTACTTTGTTTATGTTCACTTTCGCGAAAGTAAAACGATTTCGTAACTACCACACAGTTATTGTTAAATGATTTTACAAATCCCCAAGTTATTTCTCATCATTTCAAAAATTCTTGTTAAAGCGTGACTACACGTAAGAAGAAGTCATCACTTTTCTTCAAATGTTTCGAAAACCGCACGGTGGATTTTAAAAGTGCGCGGTGAAAAAAATCATATGCCATTTTGTCAAATTGTGAAGATTTTTTTTGAATCTTTCGCAGTGGTTGAGTTCTCCCGGCTCGAAATGTGTCTGATGCTTATGTTATTTCTATACAAACTTTGAATTTGGGAGATGTATTGTGGGATACTTCTGTAAGAAAATGGGCAGAACAAAATTGTTCCCTGATCGGGGGTACGAACCAGACTGGTTACTGATTGACTGAAGCTCAACCACGAATATAAAAAGAGCGTTACACTTGCCCCTATTTTCACATAAATTATTTTTTCGTGAATAAGTATTGCATATCCCAAATCAAAGCCTGGGCACACTCTTGTTACGGTGCCAAAAACAAACTCTTCAATTTAGTGAATGAGTCAATGGTTACACAAAGCAATGTGGAGATACACGGCGCAACAACTTTGTGCACTATACTTTTTAAAATGTAGAAGCGGTTTTCCAAATGTCACGGGCACTTAATTGGGCGGATATCAGGGGTCAGTGCACTTAATTATTTTTCTTTCTATCTGTTGTCATGACTAGCTATGAGATAAAATTGGAGAGACTTCGTTTTGCATTTCATTGAAATTTTCCACGTTGTTATTTCGCCTTTGATGTGATAGGCCAAAAATAAATATTTCTTCCCCCTTTTATAAATTACTTAACTGAATTAACTATCGTTAACCTCAAACCTACCCAACAACCGTGTTGATCACTTACAACTTCCATCAGGATCAACAAGTTGAAATACAAAAATTACCTTCTGTTGAATATTTTATAAAGTGTCGATGGCCCGTGTCACGTCATAGATGTTTGTGGAAATATTTCTAAAACTCTGAAGACAAAGCGAAACGGTAAATCCATTGGCCTGAGAATTGGTGAATTTTTATTTGGTTTAAAATTTGGTACTCTGTTCACTTTTCCAATTTTTCGTTGTATTAGAGAACTGCACTCCTTGATGTCACATCATATCGCTTATTTTGTTTTCAAGTTTTACGGAAGAAATTCTTTGATTTATTAAAACGTATGGATAGCCTACCTTTAAATATACTTTCAGCGATTAGAATAGGTTAATAACATATCGCCAACTCTTTTCTCGTAGTGACGACCTCGAAGTTTTATAAATTTTTTTTTAAATTGTTTCCAGTAATGCAGTTGTTTGTTTTGCATCTTAGTGTAAATCGCATCAATCATGACTATAAGTACCAGGAAATAAACTGATACATTTCTCATATTATTAATTATTTGATTGCCATTTTCATAAAAGTAGTCATTCGTTTTATTCTTTAGAAAGATACAACGAGACCCACATACTGACGTAGCAATTCCATTATGTGACATGTACATTATTTCATTTTTGCTCATTATCAATTCAAGTCCTTTATCCCAGCCGAACAATTACAAAATATGCACATATACATCAAGTGAAATAAGATACATCTTGAAAATTATATATAGATTGATGAGATTTAAAAGAGATCGTACGATCAAGTACGACCAAGCACAACCCCTTTACAATACAATTACCAGAAAACATAGACACTAAATAATGAATTCAGTATGCATATAAAAAGGAATTGGATAAACCGGTGAACAAGCCGTCCATAATTACACACCCGTCCCTAACTAAACCAAACCGCTCCCTGACCACATTCTCTCCATTCGACCTGGACATACCCTTATCACCATCCAAACCTTCAAGGATTAAAGTGCACAGAAGATTATACGCGTAGTGCAATTATCTTACAAACAGGGCAGAGGTCTCAGCAATGTCAGTGAGGGTTTAATAGAGTTCAGCTTTCATCAACAATAACATCGTTCTAAATCAAAGATAAATAATGGAAAGTTTTCTTGCATTTGTAACTTTTCCCGCAGAAAGTCTGTTTGCCCCTAAGCAAGGTAAATGAATTCAATTTTGTGCAATTAATTAGCCTATGTGATGATCTTAAGCTGCTTTCTAATCAATGTTTTCGAATTTCAAATGTGTAAATATAAGGAATCTATGATGAGATGAAGAACGAAGATCACTAATCCTAATCGGCTCTTGCAGTTTTAATCAGGCAATGACAACTCTCTGTTTGAACCATATTTAGGACATGCGGGTTTATAAACAGACGTATAAAACACCGATATGAGATCACGTACAAACACGTACAAACATATGCAAATACTAAAATTTTAGGATTGCAATGGTTCTCATAGTACATAACATAGCAAAACAAAACTCTTTAAGCTATTTACAAGGCGAGGGTGTCATGTTTCATCTTTATATTCATATATGACGAAGAAATATAAGAAGGTTAATGGTGTAGGAAGTAAAATATAATCATACTCCATCAAGATTCACTTTATTCATAACAAGTACAAGAGAATGTTGACGGGTTTTTATCCGTTATATTTCGTAAATTAATCAGCTCAAAGGTGGTGCAGGATTTTAAATCTAATTTAAAGAATAATTTTGTGATGCATCATCAATCCTATATCATAATTTGATAAATTTGTTGTATTGATATCCTCAACGTTTTCTCTCATTGAATCATAAAAATATGCATTTTATGGTTGGAAGTGCCTGACCTTCGTTGACCTTTATTCGTTTCTTTCGATGAGAATCCTGTAAATTTAAGTTGCGGAAACACTACATATATTGTATCATTAGGATTGAGATAGGGCGTGAACATATATCGGATATCATCCGAAACGATAATAACATCTTTACAGCAAATGGCGCGACGTTGTAACTTGTAAAGGGCAACGGACAATTGCTCCAAATAATTTGTATTAGTGATAATTGCCGAAGTTGCACAATCTTTTT
Organism: Chiridota heheva; assembly: GCA_020152595.1. Lineage (NCBI taxonomy): Eukaryota > Metazoa > Echinodermata > Holothuroidea > Apodida > Chiridotidae > Chiridota > Chiridota heheva. Next base: position 985,902 of record JAIGNY010001016.1, read on the forward strand.
TTATTCCTTCCAGAAGAAAACAAAATCCCAATGTTCCATCAAACATTTAAAATACATTTGAAAACACAGATAGCATTTTTGTTTCCCGCCCATTTTATACACGAAACTTGTTCTACACGACATTTCTACAATTTTCATGACACTGTTTCTGTTGGGCTGAATTATTGATATGAACGTCTAAATGGCGATTCTTTGAAATAACGGTCATCGCTTAGTGGCAAATTGCACATTCAAATGTAACGCTGCAGTCAACGTTGGAAATCAACAAGAAATTCCAAACGCTATTCCTGATAAAGTAAGTTGGATATCAATGCCTATATGTGTTATATTTTGGAAAATATGATCATTTACATATACCCTTGCCAGTTGGATGATTTTCTAAGCTGGCTGCCACAGCCGAATATCTTGGTTTTTTTTGTAAAAGGTCACAAACTTCCCGACAACTTTCACAACATAATATTTTAAAACTATACAAACGAACGGTACTTCACAAACACATCGTTTCAAATCACCTGTTTGCGTGTGTCAAGAGAAAAAAAAAGAGGTTAAACAGATGCGTAAGGCATTTAGTACTATTATGATAGTTGAACTCTTTAACAGCGAAGTCGAGGAGCAACGAAATTTAATAGATCATTTTGCAGAAAAAAATCATTTCTGACAACCTTTTAGACGCATCTGTCACCAACGAACTTTGTTTAATAAATCTCTCAGTATAGTTTCCGATAACTGTTATGCAGATCAATATGATATACTTTGTGGAAATTTTGTATCAGTAAAAAAAACAGAAGGTCGATGTTGCAGCAATGCAGGATTTACCAGCTCTCTGAATAAAGTGTCGAATTATAAAGAAACACACGCACTTCTCACGAAGTTTGACATAAAGGCAATCTATAACCTCATACAAGAGAACGAATGTTGGGAGATGATCCATCTCATTACTAAGATGGTCTAATGAACTGTCAGATTGAAATTCTGTGTATTATTTGATTATATCCCCAAGGGGGATATGTTATGTTCATATGCATATATCCTTTGCGAAATATAAATCAACATGTGTGCATAAATCATTGGTCGGAAAAGAGAGCGAAGCATGTAGTTATTCTTCAAAGTAAATACGTGTTAAATATACAGACATAATATAAAAGAAATGTAAATGTAACAAACATTAACGCTGTTTGAAACATTTACACCAATTGGACAATTGAAATATTAAGACTATACAAAGAGATTAATTAAGATAAGTGTGACTGTTATCTACAAAGAGCAGACTGAGGACCAATCAGTACAATGCAAATTGCATTACCTGTTTCACAAAATGGATACAACAGATTATATGTATTGGTATATCTGGGTCGCTCCATGTTCTTTTATATAGTGAAATGTTGAGTAGACGGGCAGTGTGACAATGTTGGTACTTTATAAATACCAGCATTCTTTGGATCTGTTTTAAAACTTTTGTTTCACCATTTTTGGTACTTTTATTCATTTGGTAATTTTTCTAGCTCATTTTTCTTATTAACTGTAAGAGTAAGGGCTATTTTTCAGAGATCATTTGGTATTTTTTGTAATCCAAAACATTGGTCCCTCTGCGTCCGGGTCACAGCCACTTTGAATTGCAGTAACTGGAAAACTATTTTATTCCTACAGTATTTTGCCTCCGGCTTTATCACCAAGGAAAGGGGTCCATTCTAGATATATCTTTCAAAACAAACCATTCTCTCTGCCGTCTGTAATATTTACCACTTCAAAGCGCACATATACATAGGCATAAATCTTAATTGTGGACTCTCTCCGTTTTTGAGTTCCCTGAATTGGCAAGTTCGCTTATAAGACATGTTAGAAGTTCATTTCCTAAACACATTTGACATGTCTTTATGAAATTTCCGCTGGTTGCCGTATAAACAGCGAAGTACAAAACCATTACTTTCGCAGCACCTGGAAGTATATCCAGACAAGAAAATAAAGGAATAGTTCAGGGGTTAAGCAAGTCCATAAAATGAAATAAAAATGGATATCTCCTTAACGGAATAAGATATTAAAGTAGTTTTTTCACCATTTTGTTTCTATCAAATTCTTCGTTTGCATACGATAAACTTGATTGACCAGTGAAGTATTCCTTTAACGTAATTACCCCATGATGATAAATATAGGTTGACTTTGCGTATTGAAGATAAAAGAATTTGCGACTAGTTTGTTAGTCAATGTTGGCTTTCTATCATTTACAAGTATGTATTGCAATATTTAACTCTTCTGTTATTGATTGCTACCTGTAAAATTCCTGACATAAATCAGTCAAACGATTCGGAGAAGCGTGTAGCTAAGGGAACGGATTCATATGAAGCTGCGAAGTATCACCAATAAAAGTGGACAGCTTATGCCATAATCCATTATTATCCTTCGTTCTATTCAGTATTCCATTCATTAAATCGATCACACAACCTAAGTGGCTGATAGAAATTCAATACAAGCTTGTGATTATTGTTCTGACGGGATCAATTGAAAATCCACAGTTTCTAAAAGACATGGGGTCAGTAGGAATTTAGAGACGCTCACCTTCAACAAAACTTCTATCTAAGTTTTTATAGCATCGTTGACGAGGCAAGTAAAAAACATGAGATGGTAAGTGACTGTCAAACAATGGACCTGATATTCTTTGCAAAATAACTTTATAAAGTAACCACAAACATTTACGATCTTTCTGCTGATTTTCGTCTTTGAAAAACACCCAAACATCGTATATTGAATGAATCAATATTTTGTAATATTGTTCCGTAATGAATACCGACACGATATCTAATCAACCCAACGGAACTCAGCCTGGTCTTTGAAAGCAGGTTTTTTGATAGAAACTAAATATGTCAGGTCTCCAAATGTAATAATTGTAACTCTGTAACCGTTTATTCATAAAATAAATTATAACACCTTTTGAAGTCAAGATATTACCGCTTCCCATTCGCCATTATTAATCACGGTTAAATGTTGAAAACAGAAAGAAAAAAAAAAACGTGAAACATTCGAAATATGATAGAGGCAGTGATATTCAGATGTGCTTTAACTTACGAAGGCCTATGTTGCTTTTTTTAAATATATTTATATCAATGTACTGTTAAGGCCGTAACATACCGAACGCGACACCGCGAGCGATATTTTAGATAATCATACAGGAAACAAATATTATAAGATGCTTTGACTTTTTGCTAGCACACGTTAAAAGGATACGAGCAAAACATTTGAAAAATAAGATACTTTAAACAGACTGACAGAAAGAGGACACGATTTGGCGTCACGTCACGTCGACGACACGTCAGTGTTTCCTGTTTACAATGTGTGAATTTATTTGGGAGTGATCCAGAGTCACCATAAATCTCTATTGACCTTTTTGAATTTAAATTGGCAATTTCCGGATAACTAATTTAAATAATGTCACATGGCCGAGATTCACGTGTCCATAATGGACCAATCGTATACTGGAGGAATCTTATTGACCAATAAAATACTGGAGGAATCTTGGCCGTCTGCATAAATCACGCACGGTATGGGACCAAGCGTATGAAGAAATCTTTTCAAACGCACGTATCATACGTGCGTTATACATGGAGGACATAAGCGCACGTATTGCTGCTTACATTTTTTGCTCAAACCTGCACTTGATTGGTTGGTAAACAAAGGAAAAGTTCCTCCAGCATTTGATTGGTCGAAGTACTGAAGAAATCCCGTTCGGCTAAACTTGGTTTAAAAAGATCTATACCTTTCTTCCATTGACAACAGGTCGTGTTACTTCATTATTTCATTTTCTGGTTTTCCTACATGGCTATATGTGATCAGAAACGCGTTGATGAAAGAAGTTTTTCTTGGCCCATATTCTGCCAGGCATCTATTGGACTTTTATCTGTTTACGGCTTAGAATGGCTTTATAAACACTTCGTGCCACTTAAATCAAACATTGTGGTTAATTATACCAATAAGTTTAATCTCGTACACGTAACCAATATTTGTACTTTCACTACGATTTTTGTTTTCTTTAAATTATGAACAGATGAACTCCGGGGTTTACGGAATACTTTGTGTGCATTGCACAGGTTTGATTATCAAATTGTAGTTTTAAAATGATAATATGTACTTGTCACATATACCCATTTTATTTTCTGCTCTTGCGATCAGGTAATACCAGTTTACTTACTAACGAGCCATGACCTATTCCATCAATATACTTTTTTTACGGACTACACTTGTGTTAAAAGCAATATGAAAAACGTGTCATAAGACGGAGTGAAAACTAACGTTCCCCGGTGCTTGTTATCCCTTTACATTCTTTTTAATTTGGAAAATTACGTGTAACAAACAATGAATTATACTGCTGTGCCTTGTACACCAAACAAAAACAAGGACACTGTTGTATGTATGATATGGATTTTATATTTAAGTTATAAATAATGAACACAATATATCTTACTCTAAACGGAAGTCCAATTAAATTTTCATCTACCTACGGTGGATTTGCCTTTGTTACAAGTCCAACTTTGTAAAGGTAAAGACGTTGTTTGGAAAAAGAAGAAAAGTGCAAATGTTTTTCAAACTTAGATCAGTTCTCCACCCTGATAGTGTCAACTGTTTCTCTTAGAGATCATAAAGTATGTCTCAATGCAGCCTCGATGAGCTTTCGTTCAAATGTAGGGCGGTTTCTGAAAAAACTCGCTGTACATTATAATGTTTATAAAATACGTTGGAGAAATAGGTTACCAAAACCGCGACTCTTATTTACATTGTTTAGTAGATAATGGTTACTATTTTATCTCATTAATAAACGTTCTTTAGGAAACATCTATTGATTAATGGTAAACAGTATTACCCACAGTTCTGCGTATTATTACCGTGAATCCTGCTATAGACATGATAGGACAACTATATTTGAAGTCATCCATAATCATCAAATTAATCCTATATAATTATACATGGACGTGTAGAGGCACTATTTTTTAAAATGAGAATTGCAAATGTCATCAAAATTAGTTCAAAATGAGCATTTTACAGTATTCCTCTAATTTCAGGCATCATTATGTAAATGTAAATGCATAAGTGTGATGTATTGCATGTTGACCTTAGCATTTGCTAATATTAACCATTTTATTTAATTTTCTGTCATAATTCTTTGAGTTGCTGCGGCAAATTCTGCACAAAACGTTCTTGAAGAAAATCTTATAGACCAGTAGAATTTCCTCAGAAATAAGCTTTCCATCGTTTTCTGTCTGTAAGTGAGGTTCAGGGAATACACTTCAAGAATTAGATGACAATATTGAGCTGTCCGCCTACTTACGCATCACAAATTTAGCATGAATTAAAATTAGATCAATCTTTAATCAGTCATAACTCAAAACCTATGTGCTATTTTTAAAAAGAGATTTGTTCAACTTCTGTAACAATTTCAACCAAGATAGCAATTGCTGCGTGTCGATAGACCTTTAACTATCCACGTAGCATCACTAAGAGCTAAAAGTTATATCACGATTATCATAACACAAATAGTGTCATATGTATCTTACAATACATGCACTTGCACAGGCATCATATAAATCCATCCGAGCAATTAGGCTTATAGAGCCAGTGCTTATCCACGGTTTCCATGGCGCAAGCGGATGAGAGTACATGACTCCCCTAGACGGGACGCCAGTCCATCGCAGGTTAACTCCCCAGCAGCGCTGGTACTCAAGTTACAGCTGAGTGGACTGAAGCAAGTACAGCTTTGCTTAAGGACACAATGCAAGGCTCACGGCGGGAATCGAACCCTGTACCTTTTAGATACGAGCATGACTTCTTAACCACTGAGCCATTGCACCTCATCATATAAGATCAGGAAAATTAAATGCATGAAGGCGTTTTGGAGTATTGGTTATTTCTTCTTTGTTTTGTCCAACAGTAGCTTTCAATGACGTTTTTGACGTTCAGATAACCTATACGTTTGTTTCTCAAATACAATGACCTACGTGTATCAAACTTCAATGATACAAAGATGGAAAGGAATATGATGCCAACGTGCTATTATTTACATTGCTAAGTGGACACTGATCACCCTTTTCTCATTAAAATACGTGTATCTGGGAATGGGTATTGATTATTAGCAAATACCACATGGGGATTGTAGAGGTTTTGGTTTTATAACCTGCAATCCTGCCATGGGCAAAAAAACATGACTACAATATAAGGTTAATTGAAGTCTTTCTGGTCACAAAGTACAATTAATGTTTTTACATTTAGTAAAACTTACTGTAAAATGACAGTCAGTGGAAGGTGCTTAACAGCTTAAAGGAAAACTGATACAATTGGTTTTGATCATAAGATTATACGTGTATAACGCTTTTCAATGTAACTGGCATCAATGTAGCTGGTGTACAAATGTAAAACTGGTAATACACGTTTTTGGTGCAAGTTAAAAAGTTTATAATATATCTATAAATTAGCCACCAAATATATCTAAATAAAAGTAGTTTTTGGGAGTTCGGAAACTCAATCTGCCAATCGACATTGTAATTGTTCTTCCCTTTTCCACTTGATATCGTCGTTTTCAAGGTAACAAAAGAGATTGGAAATTTTAGGAAGGAGAATTGACTTTTAAAATCAGGGGTGATAAGTATATACTTCACTAGATATCATATGCTTATCTCATACCAATTTCATTCGGGATATGTTACCTTTTTACGTGTTTATATTGCCCTATTAATAATACAAGTTCATCTTTAATAATGTTAAAGTCCCTATTTAAGCAAGTAGTTGTGCTTTCTGAAGTAGTGCATATTGAAATGCTCAGGCTTGTACTAAATAATGGAAGGGACCTGTAATTAGTATATTCAAATCAAGTATCTTTTTATTTTCCCCTCTTTTTTGTCATTAATCCCATCGTATGTTGCATCCCGCCTATCTCCCTCTTCTTTGAGACACACCTCAACATTTACCGTATATCAATAATTCGACACCAGCTTGCTAACGTGAGTAGAAAATAGACCTGTTAACATTCTATGGAACATTTGCCTTCCGTAATCAAGTCGGCTCAAGTATAGACCATTTAAAACATATATTTTAAGCCGAACATGATTACTTTAGGGTACATCGACCAACCAATTGTGGTTCAAGCTTCCCTTTGTTACCCATCCAATCAGCTGCAGGTGCTGCAAGAAAACTTGTAAACTACAATGAGGGCGGATATCACCTTCATGTAACGCAAGTATTAACAGAGCATGAAAAAGTTGTTCATACGCTTCACATCATACCCTGCGAGAATTGTGCACACGGCCAAAAAGAATCCTCCGGTTATGCCAGTATCTAATTGGTAGATAAGATTATCCCAGTATAAATTTTGGCCATGTTACATTTAATTAAATAACTTTGGAAATTGCCGATTAAGATTTGAAATTGTCTTATGCTTTACGACTTGCTCTTGACTGACTATAAGATACTACACCTTATTTGAGGGTTTTCCAATCTTGAAAGTATCTCCTTTTTTTTTTTTATTTCCATTTCATAGCGGCTTGATTTGCACCGTTTCACACCCGTGTGTTTTACTTTATTCCTCATTTATGGAAGAAAATGTTTTGATTACTTTTGTAATAAAACAGTTCTGATATTTCTTGGGGGAGAACGTGTACTTATTACCCGTACAGGGTTGACGCCGAAAACAATAATACAATATACTTTCATGCAGTCATGTTACTAGCATCAAAGACAAAATGTAATTTTTGCTTGAAGAATGGAGCACCTGAGGAGGATACATTGCCACAAACTAAATCAACAATCCTTGAAACTTCATTTCTGTTTATAGTTGAAACATGACTTACGTCAGAAAAGAATAGCAGAATGTTAAAATTATGAATATCAAAATTATGTTTTGGAATAGATGCACATACCAGGTTAGATAACGAGAGGACATTGCTCTACAGTGAAAAATGAATTAAATGATACGGACGGCTTTAAATAAAGGACTCTACCTGAAAAGCTTTATAAGAGAAATAGTTTCCTAGTGTCCAATCAAATGTCATACATGGGCATAACATTCGAAAATATTAAAAATGGGTCCTTGCTGAAGTTGCCATACGACTTTAGTTGCCACAGACATTGTTTGATAATTGCATAATTGATCAAAGTTATAATAACTGAAGTATACTTTCTGCACTACAGGCGTCACTATTTCCCAAAATTTGGTGTGTGTGTGTGTATATGTGAATATGCAGCTTTAATTCCATGTGACATATAGACAGCAATTTGGAAAATAGTTAAATATATTTGTTTTCTTTTAAATCACTGGTGCCAAAAGTGCAACATGGTGCGAATTTAGAGGTTTAGAAAAGGGTGCAAAAAATTATGCCAAAAGATGTAAGAATCATGTGGTCTTCCTTTAACAAATCAAATTGTCAGACCTCGTACAATATAATACAAAGATATTTGCCATAAAACATAACTGTAAGTAATAAAGACCTAACATAAGTAGATGTGTGAGCAAAATAAATATTGTCTCATTAGTCTCACAATAGTGCTGCATGGAAGACTCATCTAGGGTGGCGGAGGTACAGTATACGGACAACACAAACGTACCTGTTTTGTGTTTGTCGGTTTCGTGGTATCTACACATCTTTTACAGGTTCGAAATTTCATTGAAAATTACAATTTCTTAAAAAGCGGTATTAAGATTTTAATATGTAACTTAAACGTGATAACCTTGTGTTTTCCGCACTTTCTACTCGAAACATTCCGACTATGCTAAGTTGCATAGATCATATGGATTACATGGAAATGAATGGAAATATCGTTAAATGCAATTAAGTCACCACTTAAAAATAAAAGAACAGATATATTTCATCGGATCATTTGTATCAATTTAAAATTGATCACAATAACCTTGAAATGATGGCATATTGAAATGATGGTTGAATGATTTTTTAGGTCGTCAAGCGTTAAAACCAATATATATATAAATATATTCACTCTTACAATTACGATTTCAATATAATGTTTGCGATTCTGTGTGGAAAAAGTTTATGGAGGAGGGGTAATAGCGTTGTTTTGCAATTTAGATATTACTAACAGAGTGTCTGTCACACTTCATAACAAGAATGATACTTAGTGATTACCTCTTAATGCATTGCAGCATTCGCAGCACTCGTACAACTTTGCATGTGGTGTAGGGACGTTTGAATTTTCTTCTACAGAATCTACTTCTTGTTAGCTTACTCGATTTTAAGGTCATATAGTTTTCGCTATTATGTTGATTTATTTCAAAAATATACACAAACGGTTAAGCTTCGTCAGTATATCATGTTTGTTTTTATCCGTTTAAAAAAAAATCTTAATCAAAGTGAGATCCTTAATGCCACATGTTCTTGTTCATTTATATGATATATGACTACTAAAGAACACAATGGGGGAAAAGAATGTTTGAAGCTCCGTTAAGGAGTTATTGTAATGATCTTTTCCTTAAAGTTTTTACTGTGTGTTTTATACATCCCACCTGAGAATTCTGTCTATTCAAATGTTAGTATTTTAAATCAATTGCAAGAGTAAGTAGCCGAGAATAATGCACGTTATGGGGACTGTATGTTTGCAATCACATACAAACTAGGATATCCAATGACTTCCTACCATATCAAGACCTGAATTGTATTATGATTGATGAATGTAGGTAGCTGTGACTTCATTGTCCTGAGGATTTATCGCGACAAAAAAAAACAATTTTTAACGATGGCTTTTAACACTTTGCTACTTCTTTTAATATATTGAATAGCAGATAGGCAAAAGATAAACTTTGGGTGTCGGTGAATATACTTCAATACATAAAAATGGGCTCCAGCGTTGTAGATTACATTATAGCATCTGATGACCTGCATTAAAATTACATTCATAATTTTGTACACTGGATAGATCCGAATCAAATAACCTATCCATTGCTTGGTCCATGAAATTACTCAATGTTCCCATGGTCAAACCATTCGACCCAGACCATGATAGTAACTTAAACACTTTTCCTAAAGTTTCGTTGAACATTGATCAAAATGAAAGTATACTCCGTGAATGGGCATATGATGATTCAGGTGACCTGTTGGTGCAAGTAAATAATATAATAGTGAATGGGAATGTGGAAAATGTGGTTAATGGTATTAAAAACTTGGCATTTAAGAACTGCAAAGAAAGGTTGTGTCCAGTAAAAGATGACTTAAATTGGATAGTAATTTTCCCGCAACTCTTGGATCAATAAAGAATATAGATCTTTGAACGCAAACTGAGGGCTTGTTTGAGAAATTGTTTGCAAACAATGTCAGAGTAATTTCGTGACATGTAATATTTTCATGCGTAATAGGTATAATGCTCTCATTATATATTAAACGAAGGTATTTGCTGAAGTGTATAAGTATAAAGCTTTGAAGGCTTTGAAGGGTAGAAGTTAGTAAAGATTTTTGGAAACAATAGTAATAATAATTATTTTATATAGCGCCCTTTCTATACAAATATATTCAAGAGTGCTTTACAAGCATTGGAGCTTTTTTTAGAACAGGGAAGAGCTGTCCAAACGGTGCGTCGTCCATCCATTAGCTCAGGAAAATGAATAAACACCGCGTTTTCACGCTCTGATCTCGAATAGTGTTCAGAAAACCAGGTAGGGTGTGACTGTCCTACCATCGGGACCGACGGCTTGACGTCCCCTCCGAAGGACTGCGAGCGCCATTCAACCATTGCCACTTCTCTGAACAGCTGAATGGGAGCAGTAGCTGCAAACGACTTACTTCCGCTTTGATGTTCGGCATATATCTGCATAGCCGTAGAAAAACGGTTTAGACTTGACCGGGGTAACTGAACAACTGAATCCTGTGAAGACTTCAAATACAAATGGCATCAATGTAGATGTTTGAGTTGACTATTTCACTTCTCTATTCTCCAAACCCGTACAAGATAGTGATAGTGATGACATTGTTTAGTAATTTCGAAGATGGTTGTACCCAGGCTGAAATTTTGAAATTTAGAAATTGTCAAACACGAAGTATTTATGGCATGGCAATCACATCCCAAAATAACGGCAAAGATCCCGGCATTGATGGTATATCGAATGAATTCTTCAACTATGCTTCTGATAAAATGACAGATGTACTTACAAACATTTTCAATTGCATTCTGGTTAATAACATTTTTCCTGTTACTTGGCATTTGCCCTATTTTTAAGTCAGACAATTCTTTGGATCCATCTAATTATAGACACATCTCTTTGATACCCTCTATATGTAAAATATTTTGTACTATTTTAATAATTGTCTTACAATTGGGTCAGTGTGTTTTGAATCCGATTAAAGCAGAATTCCATCAAAGTTATTCAACGTTGGATAATATATTCGTTCTAAATTGTATTATCTTACTTGCTCTCAGTAAACCAAGGGAACAGCTTTACAATGCCTATGGTTGAATTCAAAGCAGATCTGATTATGTTGATGGATAACTTTTATTTAAAAACTAAAAGTATTGGTGTGAATGCTAACTTCTTATCCATAATAAAATGCATGTATGAAAATGTTAATGCTAGAGTTCGTGTCGATGGATTGATGGAGGTTGGACAAACAAGTTTAATTGTAATAATGGTTTAAAACAAGGTTTTTCTTTATCACCCATGTAATTTTCGCAAGTTGTCAATGATATTGAATCCGTGTTTAGTGACTTCTGGTATCAGGGTGTGAAAGTTCGCACGATTGTTCTTTTTGTTCAAAGTACAGAATGCTAACAATCTTGTTGTATTCTCAGAAAACTCTTACATTCCGCTACAAAAGATGTTGCATTATTGTAACACATGAATGTAAAACTAAATTCATCATTTTTAGGAAAGGCGGGGCGTTATCTCGCTCTGATTATTTTCATATCAATGGCACGAAGCTTGAAACTGCGGATTCTTTTACATTTCTTGGTCTTAATTTTTCAACCAAAGCTAAGTGGCGTCAAGCTAAGCTTTTATAAAAAGAACATGCTGATAAAGTCATTTTTTCTTTGAATTGCTCTGCGACTATTAAGGAACTTCTTTCTTCTTCGTTTAAGGAACTTTTTCCTTACCTTCAGATTTATTTTTTGAATATAAAAGTGTTACCAACTCTCCATTATGCTTCTGAAATTTGAGATCAAATTTATTTCGTCACTGACAATTAAATTGATCAAATTCACAATAAATTTTGCAGGGACTTTTCCCCAAAGACCCAACTGGTTTTACAGTTACGCGAATAAGAGTATATGATATGTGTTAAGTTAATAATTTGATTTCAGCGGTTTCAGCTATCCTCGAATTGTACTAGTGATATTTGAAGCCATCGTAGTAATTAATGAAACTTGAAAGTATTGATGTTCTTATTTTTGAAATGCAATTACAGCAAAGTGCTTTGAAGATATAGGCGTAAGTTTATTACCTATATTGCAAAGCACAACGAATTGATAAACAAGCAATTTGTGTGCCCACAATTTGATTTATTGACATGTCTCATAACTTAGATATAGAGGTGTTCCACGATGACGTCACTGTATTGTTTTGGAGGGCAAATCATGACAAACTAACAGGCAGATGTATATAAAAAAGACTAAAATTTCATAATAAAAACAACAGGGAAAACATATTTTTCATTTCATCACACAAAAATTATACAGGATAACTGTAGGTTTTGTTAAGAATAACCAAACGTATAATTAGTTGACTGATTGTAAAGAAAAAGATAGTTTTTCGAAAAACAACGATAAACATATACGAGCAAACAACAGTAATTTGCGAAAAACTGCCCTCCAAGATTTTAAGTAAGCGCGCGTAAACTAGTGAAAGCGCGGGTGACGTCATGTGAAATACATCAAATCTCTTAAACTTATGGTCAAAATTTCTCAAGTTATATTGTTTCTTACAGGGGTTGTTACTCAGTTTAATGAATACTGGCTTTTATTTATAGTTGCAAGCAAGATGTTATGTAGGATATGTATCATTCTTTTTAATACCCAAACTAAAGAATGGCATGACACCAACTACAAAGAAACGACTTTTAAAATTATCAACAGACTTCGTTTAATAGTATCATTTTCAATCCTGTAATTGGAATTTGCATTACTAAGATATCAAGAACATATACTATTACTTAATTGTCCATTAAAAGTATGAGTCTTCATTCAATTTGAATATCATATAATTTGTAAAGAAACTTTTTTCAAACTCAGATTATTATTTTTCTATACAAAGTACCGCATTTTGACCAAACAGTATTTCACAAATAACAAGGCACTATGCTAACAAAGTACAAAAGCAATCTGCCCTGTCAGTCCATTTGAGATTAATTACGGAATATGAAATTATGTTGAGATAATTTATTCTCGCGTGATTGTAAAGATCAATGTGTAAAAACACTTTACTTGGCAAGACAGGAAGTTAGTTTCGGCCTTTGAAATTGAATGGAAGTAAGATTACTCGTTGCTATGGAATTAGCAGGGTGCATTACTGATGAAAGTCAAAATGGTCTCTAAAAACAGTAAAATCCCTCCTTGGAAAGGACATGAGACCACTCACATATTGAAATCTAACCACAGGTATCATCCAAGATCCCTACCAATACATGATAGACAAGGTGTTTCTAAACTGATATGTAAGTATTTTATTGAAACAGTATGTGCAGAAAGGTCCTTTATTAGTAGAAAACGTTTCTAGAGTGATGTTAGATTTGGTTTAGGGGAAAACTTGTTTACATCAATTCGTTATAGTTTTAGAGTCATCATCTTATTTGAAAGATGGTTAAATGCATTTTAGAAGAAAAATTTAAGTAACTTTTAAACTATTTTTTCTTCAAACTTTCTTGAGGTGATGAATTATATTTATCATACTACATTCTGTTTAAATACTTTTCGCACATATCGTATGGGTTTAAAGCCACAATTTCGAAGGAAACATATGGAATGTGAATTATGTGACATCATATCTGGTCTGAAACAGAGAGACAATCTTTGTTATCCTCTTAACGGAATAAGATATTAAAGTAGCTTTTTTTTGCCATTTGGTTTTCTTGTATAGCCTTCAATTTTCCATAAGATGATCTTGCTTGACCGCTGAACTAATACTTCAAAGATTCAAGAGTTCAGCAATAAAAATTAAAAAAATGAATTTCTGTGAGACTTACTATTCAAAACGTAAAAATAAATGTATGTTAGACTATTAGAGTTGCTAAGTGTAATACTTTGACTCGTTTCTCGGTGGTGAAGCAAGTTTAGTTTTAGCGCAAAAGTCTTTTTTTAAATTGAAGTAAGTTTTATCTGAAATAGTTTTTTTCGGTTGTTAAGTTTTTCACAAAATCAAGAGTATAAAGCATTTCATGTTTCTATACGTACATTGGTGCCTCTTAGTGACAATTTGTCTCTCGCAGTGACAATTTGTCTCTCTCAGTGACAACTTGTCTCGATCAGTGACAATTTGTCTCTCTCAGTGACAACTTGTCTCTATCAGTGATAATTTGTCTCTCTCAGTTACAATTTGTCTCTCAGTGACAATTTGTCTCACTCAGTGACAATTTGTCTTACTCAGTAACAATTTGTCTCTCTAAGTGACAATTTGGCTCTCTCAGTGACAATTTGTCTCTCGCAGTGACAATTTGTCTCACTCAGTAACAATTTGTCTCTCTTAGTGACAATTTGGCTCTCTGTGACAATTTGTCTCTCGCAGTGACAATTTGTCTCTCGCAGTGACAATTTGTCTCTCTCAGTGATAATTTGTCTCTCTCAGTGACACTTTGTATCTTTCAGTGACAATTTGTCTCTCAGTGACAATTTGTCTCACTCAGTGACACTTTGTATCTTTCAGTGACAATTTGTCTCTTTCGGTGACAATTTGTCTCTCTCAGTGACAATTTGTCTCTTTCGGTGACAATTTGTCTCTCTCAGTGACAATTTGTCTCTTTTCGAGGCAATTTGTCTCTCAGTGACAATTTGTCTCTCGCAGTGACAATTTGTCTCTAATAGTGACAATTTGGCTCTCTTAGTGACAATTTGTCTCTATCAGTGACATTTTGTTTCTTGCAGTGACAATTCGTTTTTCTCAGTGAAAATGTACTATTAATTGTGAAACAATTTGTTTGCACGTGCGTGTAATAAGTGATGCTCATATTTGCTTTATTCGGTATACCGTGTGGGTAGAATATGAATATAAAAATGCCTATTAATTAGACCATCATCTTTTCCACATTCTTTTTATTATCACTAAAATACAACTAAGCACTTTAAATACTCACGGTATCTTTAAAATATCTTCTATTTGAATCAATTTCTAATGATAACAAACTAATAAGCTTTGATCTGATATATACACAACTGAATGATAATTACAAGCATATATTATATACATAATATACGGCGAAAAAACTTAAGTATTACAAAAATGAGGAATAAATTATAAGATAATCTAAAAGATATATGAATTTATATGAATTTATATATATATATATATATATATATATATATATATATATATATACATATGTATATCATATATGCATATGTATATATAAATATACATATATATATATATATCATATATGCATATATATATATATATATATATATATATAAATATATATGTATGTATATATATATATATATATATATATATATATATATATATATATATATATGTACATATATATATATATATATATATATATATATATATATATATATATATATATATATATATATATATATATATATATATATATATATATATATATATATAAATATAAATATATGTATATATATATATATATATATATATATATATATATATATATATATATATATATATATATATATATATATATATATATATATATATATATATATATATATATATATATATATATATATATATATATATATATATATATATATATATATATATATATATATATATATATATATATATATATATATATATATATATATATATATATATATATATATATATATATATATATATATATATATATATATATATATATATATATATATATATATATATATATATATATATCATTGTAAAGTGCGCTCAATCGTTACTCTCCTTCTTTTAACCTCACATATTCTCCTTCTTTTAACCTCACAATTCTTAACATTTTTTTATTTTAACAGATGTTCGGAATATGGAAAAGATTTAGATTAAATACATTCAACGCACATCATTTTAGCCTTTATTGTTTCAAAAATGCGGTGTTTAATCTTCTGTCTTACCATATCCATATTGGTATTGTCACTCTTTTAAAAAATAACGAGTTTGTACATACTGTTCCTTCTCAGATGAGAGCATGATTTTTCTGGCCCATAATTGAATCTAATTGGTTAATTGTAAGTTTTTTCAAACTACTTGTGATGAATTTATAGATCTATGCGCACACAATCGTCAGACCGTTCTCTTCGAATAACCATATATAACTTTCACGTTTGCTCCTATAAGAAATAAACTTTCAACCATACATAAAATTTCAATATTTCAATTCGCTTCATAAGAGGTAACATATAAGAGGTTGACATGTAACTCTGATAATTTTGACAAGTAAAATAAGATCCTTTATTCTACTACTTTTTTCGAAAATGCATTCATTTTCTAAATGCAAAAATATACCGCATTGTAATTGATTTGAAGAGAATTCAAAGTTTCTGGCTTTATACAGCAATGGTACCGAGGCATAGAGAGATTTAACATTTGGTGTATTTCTACTTTAGATGATATTTTCGTAAATGTTGAAGATTTCACATTTGGTGTATTTTACTTTTTAGATAATATTTTTGTAAACTTTGAAGATTCCAAAACAATTATCAGTGTATATGCATTCTACATTTCCACAGATGTTTTGACCGATAAACCTGATAGTACATCAATGACCTGCATAAAAATATGTCAGAGTTGCATAAACTTAGGACGTGACAATTGTAATGAAATTGTGTCTATGTTTTATATAACCATGTTTTGGGCAAATGGTACGTTATAGAATAATTCTGTTTCAAAATATCGAAGATTGAAATTCTACAGAATTTTTGTTTCAAAGTAAATGTTATTTATCAATCATCAAAGACATTAGATAACATTAATAATTGGTGAATTAATGATTGTGTTATTTCTGAACTAAATATATTAAACTAGCTGTTTTTGATTTAGTTCAATCGAAAGCGGTTATGGTTTCCTCTCATCCTTGCATAATTTCCTCTTTTATCTAGATTATTCTCATCTAGAAAGTTGTTCAAATCAAAGCTCAGTAGATCATCGGCTCTGTTAAATCGGAATTTTCCTTTCCCGAAATTACGCATACGTGGAAAATTGCCTCTCTTCTCAAACTCTGCGTCATCCAGCGCTGGCAAGAAATCATCTCTCTTTTGAAATCTGAATCGCATTCGCCCGTTCCCTCTTCCCCCTGTGCGCATGAAATTTCCCCTTTTTTCGAAGTCATCTTCAAGAAAGTCTTGAGGATCAAATTCTAAACTTCTTTTATATCTAAAATGCCTGTTACCTTTCATTCTAAAAGCGTTTCCTTTTTTCTCTAAATCACTTTCTTCATCACTGTCTTCTTCTACAAATTCTCCATCATCTTCGGCTGTTGAGTCGCCTCTTTGGAAACGAAATCTTCCACCACCCCCTCTCATTCTATGCGCGTTTCCACGCTTATCCAAGTCTTCAATTTCATCCTCTACGAAATCATCGTCCTCCATCTCGTTACCCCGTTGAAAACGAAATCGTCTACCACCTCCTCTCATCCTGTAGGCGTTTCCTCGTTTTTCTGCCTCATCATTTGCTGCTCCTTCATCTTCAACGAACTCAGCATCATCCCCATCTCGTTGGAAACGAAATCCTTTACCCCTTCCACGCGTTCTATAAGCATTACCACGTTTTTCGAGTTCATCAGCATTTTCATTCATTTCTTCTGCATATTCATCGCCTTCAGTTCCGTCCGCCCTTAGAAATCTGAATTTTCCTCCTCCTCCACGCATTCTATAGGCATTACCACGTTTTTCGAGTTCATCAGCATTTTCATTCATTTCTTCTACATATTCATCGCCTTCAGTTCCATCCGCCCTTAGAAATCTGAATTTTCCTCCTCCTCCACGCATTCTATAGGCATTACCACGTTTTTCGAGTTCATCAGCATTTTCATTCATTTCTTCTACATATTCATCGCCTTCAGTACCATCCGCCCTTTGAAATCTGAATTTTCCTCCTCCTCCACGCATTCTATAGGCATTACCACGTTTTTCGAGTTCATCAGCATTTTCATTCATTTCTTCTACATATTCATCGCCTTCAGTACCATCCGCCCTTTGAAATCTGAATTTTCCTCCTCCTCCACGCATTCTATAGGCATTACCACGTTTATCTATGTCATCCTCATCGGTGTTTTCGGATAAGTATTCATCAAGAGCGGGATCCTCTCCCCTTTGAAAGCGAAATCTTCTCCCACCTCCGCGCATTCTATGTGCATTTCCGCGTTTATCTATGTCATCCTCATCGGTGTTTTCGTATAAGTATTCATCAAGGGCGGGATCCTCTCCCCTTTGAAACCGAAATCTTCTCCCACCTCCGCGCATTCTATGTGCATTTCCGCGTTTTTCTGGATCGTCAATTTCGTCATCATACGAAGATTCTTCTTGTGAGTTGGAATCATCTCCTCTCTGAAAACGGAATCTTCCGCTATTTCCTCGCATTCTGTGTGCATTGCCACGTTTTTCTAAATCCTCTGTATCTTCATCGTTATCGCCCCTCTGAAATCTAAAATGTCGATTGCCACCTCTCATTCGTCCCATGTTAGCTCTCTTGTCCGTGTCACCATTCTCTCCTTCGTCGCCACCCTCTTCCTCGTTATCTAATGGAGCAACATCTATACTTAGCTCATCTGATTCGTCCCGTTTCGCTTCTGCAATGGTTTGTTGATTCCAGTCCTCACCTGCTGCTTGGAGCGGTTCTTCTGCCTCACAAGTGGCCTGAATGGTCAAAATCGCAAAAACCGCGAATGACACAAAAAATGCTCCCGTCTTCATATCGTTAGCATGTGTCCGAATCTTCAAAGAAATAGAAAAAGAACATAGTTGTTAATCAAGTAGCAGATTACTGATCATTAATTACCAGTATCATTATTAGCATTAATTAGTATTAATTATTAATTATCATAAAGTGTGTCTAGGGAAGTAGATTTACCAGTATTCAATATGTCTTTGGGGGAAATAAAGAATGCACACAAATCAGTAAGCGTTTCTGCGTGTAAATTTTGTTAATAAAGCATATTGATGATTTCTTAGCACATAAACAGTAATCTCTGTTATATAAGTGCATGCTCAATGTCTAGTAATGAATTGTTTACATTGCTATAAATAAGCGAAATAATTTTAACCACTGGTAATGGCACATTTTCAACCTAAAAAGGTCGTATACGGCAAATCTCGTATTCAAGAATCATGTATGTGTTCATTTAATATGTAGTTTTGGCACTTTGTATCTGCATCTTCACAAACTGCAATTATTTTAGCTGTTACTTATTTTGAAAGTTAGAGGTGCCTAAGTATCTACAGCAATAAGCAACACCCGATAGCTTTGCATGGTTTTTTGACCTTTAAAAATCATCAACGTTGTATAAAAGTAGTAAACCAATCACGTAATTCTTTGTTTGTGGTATTTTGGGATTTATACAGAAAAATAAATGCACGCCAAAATTGGGAAGACATTTAAGCTGGAAGAGAAAGGTAAAACGCAGTAAGAATCATGGTTTTACAACAACAACAAAAACACTCCAGAGTAAGAAGCAGGGACGACGGCATTAATACCAACAAAGTATCTAACAGTTTCAACTCAACCCTTTTCGAGATCACTTAAAAGCTTACTTTTACTTTTCATTTGGTAAACTTCCAGAGTAAAAAGTGTACTAGTTCAGCGAAACCTTATTGTTAGGTTTACTTAGTGTTACTTACTTTTAGGAATCTAAGGCAAAGGATTATCAAAGAGGTTGGAACCTTTCTTGGTATGCAATTAATAATGATCATTAAAGCTAATTTGACACATATTCTACAGCATTTAAATTCCACTGGATAAATAATTAATGTGTTGGTATAAGTGTACGTGCGGAACTTTCCAAGCCAGAGAAAAGATTTCGCTTAAAAATCAAGCCATTATTTTCTCTAAATCGAGATGGAAAATATTCTTTGAACCAATACTTGTTATTATAGTTTTGTGCCATACAAAACAACATTCACCTTTCCTTTCTATTTCAAATGTGTGTTTTGATCCCTCAACACAGTAAAAGAAGATAGAATAATACACGATATGATGCAATGTGGGTAATCTGCCTTATTATTACATTAAAAGTCATTAATTGCAAGGACCTGCGGGATTCTTAATATAACTTCTTTTCAGACTTGTTAGTTATAGATTTTCCATTTCAAAACTTACACAAGTCTTAGCTATACGGAGTAATTCCAGTCATTTTTGTACTCGTTTACAGCCTTGTGAACACGTACAGTCGTTTATAGACGTATGGACGTTATTGACTTGTCATTGGTGTATCTAGGGGGTCGCCAGGATCGTAGGAGCCCCCCCCCTCTCCCCCTCCCGAAAAAAAGTAAAATGGTAATGGTAAAAATGTCTAGAAAATATGCTACAAGGTCGAAATATTTCCCTCGGCGACCCAACCAATCCCAAAGGCTGGCTACACCCGTACTTGTGTACTAGTTTATAGATAATTCATTTTAAAGTTTAATAATTTTCTTGCGATATGTATTATTTTAATCCTTACATAAAGTTTGGCAAAAGTTATTAACTTTGTGAAATCATTGTTATGGACGACAAATTGTAATTTGTAGACTCGAACCATTTTGGCGTTCCTGAATTTTAATTTGTTGGCTCACACTGAAGTATCCATGCAGAGACTAACAATTAGACAATGCGATAAGTGACCATTTCGTGGACCAATTCCATCATACACTTATATATTTAATTCATTTCTGTAGCAACAGTATTTAAGTGAAGTACTAGGATCCCTCAATTAACAATGGTAACAGAGCATCGAACACCTTAAGCAGAATCTTTTATAATATTCTCTCCGTTTTCACCGAGATAATTAAAAAAGCTCACTCTTATTCGTTATCTTCGCTAAGTATTTCATCTTGCAAGGTTAAAGGATATTTAAGACCTTTAGACTCGTTTGAAGGAATGAAATAAGAAAATTGCTTCCTGGGCGTCTTGTACAAAATTGCAGTAAAATTATTTTTCTTTTCATACGAAAAACAATTTCTCTGACAGGAAGAGTTTTTTTATAAATAAATGAAATGCTATTGTGCTTAAAAGTACGATTTGAAAGATTGCATGATCATGGAATATCAATTGAAACTGTGGATGGGGGAAATTAGGCAGCACTTACAACACAGAGTCAATTAAATCAATTCTGCGCGAGGTCATTTATGAAGACTGAGTCACTAAGTGGATTTTCCTTCATTGCATCTAAATTAATATGAAGTGTTTGGTAATTGATATTTTGTAAACACTCAAGTTTAGAAGTGGTGTATGATTGCGGACATTTCAACTGAAGTGGTGAGATAATCGATAGGTCTGTATTTCGAAAACAATTTAGAATGTTCTGCAAATGTACCTTCAGAAATACTTCATTGAGTACACTAATTGGTGGTATCCGTATTTGGAGATGAAGAGCAGATACAGTTGATAGGCCGATTTGTAGGTAGCAATCTTTCGGAAACATGTTGCCCTTAACCCCACCAAAAATTCCTAGTTACAGAGGTTAGACAAGCTGGTTTCATTGACATCTTAATGCCATGGAAAGAGCTGTATATAACTACAATTTGCCAGCGACGGTGATATATATATATATATATATATATATATATATATATATATATATATATATATATATATATATATATATATATATATATATATATATATATATATATATATATATATATATATAGATATATATATATATATATATATATATATATATATATATATATATATATATATATATATATATATATATATATATATATATATATATATATATATATATATATATATATATATATATATATATATATATATATATATATATATATATATATATATATATATATATATATATATATATAAATATATATATATGAATATATATATATATATATATATATATATATATATATATATATATATATATATATATATATATATATATATATATATATATATATATATATATATATATATATTTCATATATATATCAAGCAAAAGCAAATGCAAAAGCAAATGATGCTACAGAAGGAAACAAAACAAATGAGGAAAACGATTTTCTTTTTTTTCATTTTGGAATAGCAAATTTGTTTGAAATTTGTTTTTACGTTCATGCTAAAAAGTAACAAATCACTAACCACTTCTACAAAACAAATAATTATAATTACGCTTGTTAAAGAATTATCCACTTTCATTTTCAACTTTTTGTTCGCTTTTGTTTTCTTCAAATTTGCAAAAATGATATGAAATCTATCAATAGGTCAAAGGAGCTTAAAAAAGAAATGGAGTCTTTAAACACCGTGGCAGCAATTTGAATGCTTTTTGTGAATATCTCAAGATTTCAAGATATGTTGACGAATAGCCAATAACTAAGCGAAAAATGACTTCACCTGTTTCTATCATTATTATAAAAAATGACTACCATTCTTTTTTTGTAAAGAATGTTTGGTAAGTGAACGTAAAATCAAGGTTGAAATTCAACTCAAAAGAATCTCGGCCAGCAAAGGATATCAGATCGGGGTTGTATAGCTGTAACAATTGAGGTGTTGCATTGTTACATATGACTTGGGTTTAAGTCCAAATATAAAATAGACATCAGTAGTGAAATTATTTTAGATTTGATATACTGGATGGACGTAACATAATATTTCAGTAGTTTATCATCAAAACAACTGAATAAAAAAAAGAAATTAATTCACGAAAAATAACAGAGTATATAACAAAAAGTTTAGAAATGCTACATAAGTAATTGCAAGCTCAACATCTAGTCCCCCTTCCTCCTTTCCAAGGTCGGGGAATATTTTTGAATTTGTAAACATTGATCAGTCCGGTTCGTACCCCCGATCGGGAGAACAACCGATCAGGAGATCCTTTACAGAAGTATCCCACAATGCATCTATCCAAATTCAAAGTTTGTATAGGATTAACATAAGAATCAGACAAATTTCGAGCGCGGGAAACTCAAACACTGCGAAGGGTTCAAATTTGTCTACACGATTTAAAATAATTGCATATGAATTATCTTTCCACCGTGCGCTTTTAAAATTTACCGTGCGGCTTTCGAGATATTAAGTTGAAAAAATTGAAGAAATTCTTATTATGTGTTTACCGTTAGGCAGTCGCGCTTTTACAAGATTTTATGAAATTAGAGAAATAACTTGGGATTAATGAAAATTATTTAACTATAACTGTGTTAAAGTAACAAAGCTGTTTTACTTTCGCGAAATTGAACACGAACAAAGCAAACTTTGTTACAACCTTCAATAAAACGACTGATAAGCGTCTATGACTGAAACTTTACAATACAAATGGCGGCTTCCATATATCACTGTAAACTCAGTGCGCATGCTGGAGTCTCCCGATCGGGGGACTTATTGAAATAAGTCTCTCGATCGGCGGTCTCGATCGGCGGTACTAACCAAACTGTTGATTGAAATGCTAGGTTTATAATTATTGTAGCCACTCCCATATGAAAGATTACCTCCCCGGAGGTTAAATTGAGCATATCTAATTGTACTATTGTCAATGAAACTATTTTCATCTGACTTATGTTTTAATTGTAGTGATAAATACAACATTTGAAGTAACGTCAGATGTATATTAAAATATCACATGAGGCTTAAAGTTTAAAGCAAACCAAGTTATTGTTAAAGAAATGGAAAGACTCAAAAGAGTAACACTCATGGTCTTAAGAGGAAATAAATCAATGTGTACATTACTTTGCATGTCAACATAAATAGCCTCATCTTTCATTTTGAACAGTTATAAGCTTGTTTATCTGCATGACCGAATATATCTTTAGTAATATCTACACCATACGTTTTGGGACTGATGTTGACTGCTGATCCTTATACAGTAATACCTTCACCAGCAAACTCTCTTATTATTTAAAAAGATTGATACAAAAAACAACCGACAGCCGTTCAGCTCAAAAATACATCAAACGTAGGCTGGCGATTTTGCTGTGGTTTTATGATGAGATGCTATGAAGTTGTAATACGACAACTGTTGATTTGTTGTGAAAATGATACTTGCATAAGTCTTCAACCACGCAATAAATCATTTTTGTGCTTTGAAATTGGGAAAAGGGTATGGGACTTGCATTGTTGGCTGTTATGGAGAATCCTCACAGATTTGATGTGCGAACTAAAATGAATTTTATTTACAAGTAAATTGCGATGCATTTTCGCTATATCATAGATTCGGTTTAATCATTTGAATTTTTGCTGGTCTTCATATCTTTAAGAGAGAGAGAACACGTTCGCTAAAATTATTTCTTTTTCATTATTATCATTATGCCATTTCAAAGCATATAGTTCCTTTTCTTCGATATCTACAGTAGGGCGGGAGAAAAGGTACAATCTGAATCATAACATTTCTATACATTTTAGATTGCTAATAATTCAACGCAAACCAATGAAATTAAGAGTTAAAATAAAGTTTACAAGTGCCTAATGATAAATATTTGCTGATGAAACGAATATTCTTAGTATTGTACATGACTACTTTGATTTTCTATGTTAATTGATATTTTAGAGAAATTTGTGTCTAGCCATACACCAACATACTTAATCATAGTAGATCTAATGATCCTAGTATCGCTCACATTGATAATCTCGATAAAACATTTTTTGTTAGTTTTTGAAGCATTCATCAGTCTATTAGCATTCATCAATCTATCAGCATTCATAAGTTTATCAGCATTAATCAGCCTATCGGCATTCATCAGTCTATCAGCATTCATCATTCTATCAGCATTCATCAGTCTATCAGCATTCATCAGTCTATTAGCATTCATCATTTTATCAGCATTCATAAGTCTATCAGCATTCATCAGTTTATCAGCATTCATCAGTCTATCAGCATTCATCAGTCTATCAGCATTCATCATTCTATCAGCATTCATCAGGGTATCAGCATTCATCATTCTATCAGCATTCATCAGTTATCAGCATTCATCATTCTATCAGCATTCATCGATGCCTGAACAGAAGTGAGACATCCTTCAACTGTTCAAAGTTCAAGACTGATTATAGTAGAAATTTCTTCTGGTGTATCAGGAAGAAAAACATCGAAAATATCATGGTCATGACAGCATACCCACAAATATCTGCATCGTGGACCGAAACAAATTCCTCAAGTGTAGATGAGTAGTATGTAAATAAAACCGGGGTAAGGCTTTTGGAACTAAGAAGTCGGTGGTTTAAAGAGTAGGGGGCGAGCCTACAATCGTGCATAAAACTCGTTGGGACATCCCCGTTGCCACGTTCAATGTTGGTGAAATGGGTGAAAAATGATTATAATTGCTTTACATGTCTCTGCATTTGCTATTCAACTGTTTGACAACATTAAAAAGGGGAGCTAAGGAGGAGGGGGTGGGGAGGGGAAGGGGGGGGGGGGTTACCTGAAAAATAGCTGTGCATGAAATTCGAAATAGCAGTAAGTGTCCCAAAAGTTTTGCCCAAGATTGTAGACTGCTAGAGTATGAACAAGGAAACTTCATGGCCGAAGATAACTCGATATCCATTTGTTTACAGAACAAAATCAATTCTTCCTCGTAAGACACTGTGCAGCGAAATCAATTTCTTCCTTTTAAGATATTGTGCAGCAAATAAAAATGTATAACTACTTACATATGAAAAACAGAGAGGAGCTGTGATATCCACAAACTGACAAATACAGTATTTCCGTTAATAATTAGGCCAAATACCAAATTAGCTACAATATGATTTACACATTCTGATGGGAACTTCTTCCTTTAAATAATAATAATAATGAATACTTGTTATACGCCAGTATCCATTCAAAAGTGATGCTCATGGCGCAGCGACACAACAATTAATGCAAAACAATGTGAACAAAAAAGAAATGATAGTTAAGAATACTGCAAAATACATACATACAAGAACAAATATAAGCTTAAAATTGAACAGAATTAGAACACATGAGGAATGTCTTTAATGATGATTTAAAAAATTGAGGGAAGGACTAAGTTTGATGTTGTCTGGAAGTTTGTTTCCATAACAAATTATTCAAAATTTTAAAGCTCATATAACAAATTATATCACTCGGGGTCCATATAGCTTAAGTTTTATTACGTTTATGTGGTATGCGAATTCTAATAAAAAGATTCTCATATATTCATAAACACAAAATAATCACAATTGGACACTATTCATATTTGTATTATAGCCAGTGTCGGCACTACTAGCGGCATGGGGCATTTCCTCCACGAGATCGCTTGTCCCCTCCCTAATTTCCCCTAGAACATTTTGTAAAGTGACCAATTTTGTCTGATTTATAGGCTTTTGCCCCCATGAGACAAATTTGCCCGTCTCTTGACACCAATGACCAAAATCATGGCGCCATCACTGATTTTAGCCTAAAGGAGTACCAGATTGCACACTAGGAACAAGGACATCAAGTGGATTTCGAGGTTAGTGAAAAGTCGAAATGACAGAGAAAATATAATTTGTAATCTGCACAACTTTTGAAACGTTGTAAAAATATTAAGATAACATTTTTTGATGAGGACACTGATAATTTCTTGATGATCCTCGCAATGGCTCATATTGTACTTTCTTTGTTTGTAAATGTGTCTGAAATAGCATTTTTGACAATAATTTGTATTGAAATTAACCAAATGTCCCTATCTCTTTTGCAATGCTACTACTGTAAACGTAAAACCTGGGATTTTTACATCATCCAGCATAAAAGGAACTGTTTTACCGAAAACAATTCCAATTGCACTTTGAAATATAAGACTGCAAATATAAAACATTGCCACTGCATTGTTGAAAGTATAAGACTGCCTGCCATGCACCTTTCTGGCATATTTTTAGCAGCTTGGAGTTCATAATGCAATATTAACTCACACTGGAAGTAATATTTTATCAATTTGTTATAAATTTCCAAATCATCGTTAGAATAGTTTTGCATTCTCAAATGTAGCTTATCGATTGGTTATTTGTTATTGAATCCTCTACCACAGAGATTAACTTGGCGATTCTCCAAGCCTGTTAAAATAAAGTCAAACTTTCTAAAATGTGCTGTTTTCCGATTTTTCCCGAAATATAAAGGTCAATATTTTCATGATGCACTTTTATTTGATATCTGAACGCATCAGCGTTGATGAGGCCGATATTGCTTCAACTTGGGATCAAGATATATACGTATGTCGTTGGACATCCCTACTTTTTCCTCAAGTTTGTGACTGATAGATAATGAATTATAAATTGTCCTTAGCGTCAATTGCTTGGTAAAAGATGATGTGTAGTCTCACAATTAAGGAAAGAATCGGCGTTATTGACCTGCAAAGCATATATACTTAAACTAGTTGATTAGATTACCATATGTTATTTCATAAATCCTTTATATTTGCATATTAAGCAACAGAGTATGAGTACGTGATGGGGCCAGAAGTAAGGTTTTATTTGATTCAGTTTGTGCACGAACTAAGCTTATTGGCATTATTGGTCGCAATCAGGCAACTAAATAATAAAAACATAAAATGTAAAGCAAAAATTACAATTTTTTAACCGCAAATAAACCAGCAATGAGTGGCTTTATTCTGACAATGTTCAATTGTGATACCACCATGCTATCACGTGGAGGCAAACCAAGAGCGCATTTTCCGGATTTTAATTAGCATTATCGGAAGTCAAGGTGAATTTTAAATAAAATGTGATGATGTGAGTGCCACCGTTCAGAAATTAACATCATTCAGCAATGATTTTTTTGCTATTACTAGCAAAAATACCATTCTCTTTTATGCTCTCTAATCAAAAACTAGCAATCCTATTAAACAAACTAAAGATTAATTGCACTGGATATACTAATATCAGTCGGTATTTAAAACATAGCTATTAGAATATCCTAATTGAAACAAACAAATCTTGAGTGCTTTATATTTATCACGAATGATCAAATTAATAAAGACGCAATCTCACAAATATTGAAAGCTAGATGTCAGTAATATATATATATATATATATATATATATATATATATATATATATATATATATATATATATATAAATATATATATATATATATATATATATATATATATATATGTGAATTTATATATATATATATATATATATATATATATATATATATATATATATATATATATCAATATATCAATATATATATATATATATATATATATATATATATATATATATATATATATTGCTGACATCTAGCTTTCAATATTTGTGAGATTGCATCTTTATTAATTTGATCATTCGTGATAAATATATATATATATATATATATATATAAATTTATATTTATATATATATATATATATATATATATATATATATATATATATATATATATATATATATATATATATATATATATATCAATATATATATATATATATATATATATATATATATATATATATATATATATATATATATATATATATATATATATATACATATTTATATATATATATATATATATATATATATATATATATATATATATATATATATATATCAATATATATATATATATATATATATATATATATATATATATATATATATATATATACATATATATATATATATATATATATATATATATATATATATATATATATATATATATATATATATATATATATATATATATATATATATATATATATATATATATATATATATATATATATATATATATATATATATAATATATATTTTTATATTATCAAAAGCTAACTGTCGAATCAAACTCACACACTTTTCACCTTTTATTATAATAGTCATTCACAGCCTCTTTTTGTGTATCTTAAAACCTTATGTACCATATTTAAGCCACTCACTGCTTAAAACTTCGGTATTGTTTTATACCAGCGCTCATAGCTAGCAAGAAAATTATAGTGTAAAAGACGCAGTAAGCAATAAATATTGATTTAATCTTTAGGAAAGGTACCAAAGATGGGAAAATTATATTTGATGGACGTGAATGCTGTAATATGATATACATAAATACTTTTCAATTTAGAAGAAATTTTATTAGATGATTAAAGAAATGGTCCAGGATTGTATTTAAACAACACATATAACACATATACCAGACGCTAAACAGATTACATTCAACTCTTTTGATGGAAAGGTCAGGTGCATGAATAAACAAACGAAGGAAAACAAATGCAATTTAACCAAAAATAAGATTCATGCCTCAAAAGAAAACTTCGAATTAATCATTATTTAACATGCTCAGTTTCAAATGGATGCATGATAAAGTTAGGTAAATGGTCGGTGTTTTGTCTTAAGCTGGAAAATGAGGCGATTACAATGATCAAGTACATACCATGCATTGTTCAGGTTAATTTGAAAATTGACATGTTTATTGCGTCAATGGAAAATTCGAAATTATTGTAATCTAACATGCTCACTTTTAAATGGATGCATGACAGCATTAGGTAAATGATCTGTGTGTTTGTTGTAAGCGGGGAAATGAAGCGAGTGCAATGGTCAGGCAATCCTATTGACAATAAGCAAGGTAAAAATTGCAATGTTATTTTCTAATTGTGCTATATTCATGCGCTCGTGCTTGTTTCACTCTTCATTACTTTAATTTACAATGAATTGTGGCGAAACTTTTACCATTTCCTGTCCTTGGTAATCTATCTTAATCATGATTCACCATGTTATTTAAACAGACTAGTATGAGCTGAAGTTTGATTAGTAAGTTACTGTTACTATGAGGTTACCATGGGGTTACCATGAGATTATCCATAGGAAGAAAATATGACTTCTTTGTCAAAACTTTATTCTATACAAGATCAACTTCAATTATTCAAATATGCTATTTTCTAATCACTCACTGTGTTGATTTAAATGTTCGATACATGCCAGAATGCAGATTCTACTCTATGTGTTCACAAAATCATCTAAAGCCTACCATTAATTCTGAAATTAATTTTGAAAGATGTCTAGAAATGCAATATAGATCCAGCACCTTTTTTGCTTGACTGGTAATTTTTTTTCTCAGATACCAAACGAAATTCATCCCAACAATTGCACGAATGGTATGCACGATCTAGTGCAATAACATAACGGACTTCGTATGGTTAAGCCATAAAGGCAAACACCAATTACTTGGTATAGGTTGACAGTCAGTAACCTAAGACGCACTCAGAGAACAATGAACAGAAATTGAAATTTTGTCATGACGAAAAGATGTTCCACCTTATTCATATATCTCTGCTTTAAAAGTGTTCACCTACAATGGAACCGCAAGATTGAAATTAATATAATTACCTACGGTAAACAAAGAAATGATCGTTAAACTGTTAGTAATGATTGAACGACACAATATGAGATTAAGCAGTCGGCTTGACGAATTATTAATTTGTTTCTTGCATGTAAAACTATTAAAAACGACTCATTTTCACGTTACTGAGGTAACAACTTAGAGATAACGGTGTTTGAGGAAATTGAAACGCACTAACAAAACAAAGGAGATACTCGGACGGGTTTTCGTGACGGGTAAAAGTAAAACAGTAGCTTCCGTAAATATAAAGTTTTCTCGAATGGAATTATAGTAAATCAAAAGAACAATATTTTATTACCAATCAATCATATAGAAATGTCATCACATATTATCTTTAGCAAGTGGATGAGTAACATTTCACGTTAAGCTTTGGAAAGGGTCCTACGATCCGCTTTAAGGTTTCTTACTGGATAAACACGTATACTTTATTGTTGGAGAGAGTTGCCACAGATTTAAAACAATTTTTCCAACGGCTTGAAGTGATCAAATGTTTACCATAACAAGGAGTAAGATACATCGAAATAATTGTTTTCTAAAACACTGAAATTGAAATTGGATGGCTAGTATGGTCTACGTTTTTAATTTGATTGATGCCCCAAGTTGATTTTTGATAATGATGGTATTCGTGTAGAAATTGTTTCGCTCCAGTTTTCGCAAAAAAGATTCCAGATAATGGTAAATGATTGTCATAACCTCACAGACAAAGTGTATACTATCAATTGTATATATTACTGGAGGCTCAACCATTTTGAAACCATAGTTATAAGTGTAAATTAAGACCAGCGAATTTGACAAGAAAAGTACGCAAACGCTATCTGTGTTTTAATGAGGAACAATCTATTCAAATAATTTGATCAATCAGTGGTTGTGCTGATAGCTCCCAGGTTATTACTGACCAGAAATAAAGTTTAAAATGACATGAGACATTCACAACCTATCTCTGGTCAACATGTCTTTTACAAGAATTCAACATTCGAAAGAGGGACAACAAATTTTAGGTGTGAAATACAAAAGTAATTAATTGCTACTTTCGTAAGACAGAACACTCCTAGATTTACACTAGAATGCTAGATGAAGCCGCATCGATGTAAAAAGGTATTTGAGTAGAGTAATTTTACAAAAATGATAACAAAAATGACTTTTTATGTATTTGAATCATCTAAATGATTATGTGTAGCAAGATAAGATAACATCAACATTTCCACGAAAGTGTATTTTGATTATGCATATACGAAAGCATACACCCAAATTACCAAAATGTTGTGGAAGGTGGGAAAAACTTTGCCAACAGAAAACGGGCCAAATTAATCAAGCAAGGTTAGCGGTTGTGCTAGAAACAACACTTTTAAGAATGATAATCGAAGGTAATGTTGTTTTCAATAGAGATATTTGAATAACTGTCGTCAGCGTATTGAGTTCTTTCAAACCCAAAATTACAGAGGACAATATCCATGAAACAAATGTTGTTCCATAATGAAATTGACACGAATTATGCACACCTTTATTTTAGCTACAGACGTATAGAGAAGCAGCCTAATTTGCAAGCCGATACGACAAAATGCAAAGAACGGAAGTCACGCTTGGTATGATTTAAATGGTTGAATGATTGGATGGTATCATTTGTAAAAGGGTCACTTAAGCGCTACAAAGTCTTTATGAAAATGAAGATTAGATTCACTTCACCAATGTATTTAATTTTTATTACCATTTTGGCGCCTTTTTTTCATACAGAATCTGAATCATAGACTGGGCAGTGAGGAATAGAAATCACGCTTGAATTTTTTTAAGAATATGGATCTCTGGAAAACGTTTAACAATTTTGTAGCATATTAATGTATCAAGAAATATAAAGTAAATGATGTCTTATTGAGCATGGGATATATTTTCTGTTGTGGTAACAAAATATTACAATAACGCAAGAAATATCCTTCAAATAGTGACAAAAAGTAAATCTTAATAAACTTCTGCTTGTTATTAGGAGTTGCGCAGAAATTGGAAATTAACAATCTTTAAGCAACATAAATTAAGCTTGAAACTCAAAATAATGAAAAATAAGGACATACTGCATTAGAAGAACGATGTGCGGTGGAGTGAAAGTGCATGCCCCTAAACTAAATTTGGTGATACAGGTAAGGGTAGCAAATCGTGCTTAGAACATACTTTTAAAAATAGCGAATGGTAATCATATTGAGAATGAAACGAAGTCATATGTAACAATAAGCATATTCATTTTGTATGATATTGTTTTAATTTTATTGATTGCAACAACGTCCAATAGCAGCAGGTAGATACAATAATCTTTGCATTTTACAGTTTTGGAAACTAGTTTAAATAACAGTGTTGCAAAATAGTTTAAATAAGTATAATACAGCATAATGATTACTATTATTCCAGAATCATGGTAAAATTGAAATAATGAATTAAACGACAATTTAGAAAGGAAAAAAATGAAGGGAATTAATACTTGTAGATCACCTAATGAATATTATCATCTTACTAAATACATTCAGATGTTTTATTGTGCTTAAGAATGATTTTATATATAATTCCTACCTTAAAGCGTCATTCAAAGGTTCCAATACCAGACAATATTCTTACTCCTTAATAAAAGACAGAAACGTGAAAATAGACAGTTGTTCAATTAATCCAGCTCGACAATGGACGGCTATAAACCTCATGAAAGCCGAGATCTTAAGCTTTAATGAACATCACAGTCAAGTTTGTCTCATTTATAGTGGATATTCAAATATTAAGAGGCACAGACCGTTATCTTGCTGGAGAAGATTTGACCAATCACGTTACTTCATTTCTCAAAGAAGTGTTGCTCTCCTAGTATTGAATGGAATATCACTGCAAATACTATGCTTGGAAAGAGAATTTGCTGGAAATTAAGGTTGCTACTTTATTTGGTAAATCAACTTGATCTTCGATTCTTTGAATTATTGTTGTCGGAGTCGACGTAACCGTGTACGAGCTCAGTACGGATTTGCCAAGTTGGAGGGGAAACTTTATCATTACAGCCAATAGGATATATTTTATAGAATTTGAAGAAAATTAATTATGTCCAGTATTTGTTAAAAAATGACAAAAAATATGTTTTTCTCCCATTGACTTCAATGAAAACTAACTGTATGTTTTCCCCTTTGACTGAAATTTATGATTGCCAAAAAAACATTGTTATGTCGCCATGCACCACAACATTCCCAGATGTCCGACCTCGAGAATAGGATACACCTATTATTAATCTTAATCTTGAAACACTTTTGAAGCTATTCCGTAATTAATTCCTTATTTGCTCGCAATTTCTTGCAACCAACCATAAAAACTTGTTTCATTACTAAGCTTTGTTCTTTTGTTCCGTAATTAGTGGTGTAAAGGTGAACTAAAAATACAAAAGTGGGTTTGCAAGGGAATGGTGAAAAAGATATCAAATAGATTACTAATTTTATAATTAATTCATTAATGTCTTTCTACTTGGCTTCTATACGGAGAGAGTGATATATATATATATATATATATATATATATATATATATATATATATATATATATATATATATATATATATATATATATATAATTGATATAATTGATATATAATATATATATATATATATATATATATATATATATATATATATATATATATATATATATATATATATATATATATATATATAATTGAAAATTTGAAATTTATTCAGTGATAACTGAAGTCTGCAGAAGATTAAGTGTAAATAAGGTACAACAACAGATAACTTTAGAAGACTACAAATGAATCTGAAACACGTGAGTAAACATCTCATATTATATTGCGTTGGATAATTGTCTTAGCAAAGAACAGCTATGTTGTTTTTAAGACTGGATTAAGAACGAAATGGGTGGATGAAAATTAAAGGGACCACTTGTTATGCATGATTGATATTCTAGGACTGATTTAACTGTAGACGTAGATGCACCTGGAACAGAATATAACAAATGATTTTTAGCGAGTTAATCATTGATTTGCTTTTCAAAAAACAATTTGTTTCTCTGAGCAAAGCATAATTAATGTTTTCAAGAAGTTATGGTTTCCTCAAATATGGCTGATGCATCTTCCTGGAATTAAGAAATGATGCAATGGTTATAAGTGAGTGGTAGTGTCATCAGACATGTACATTCAGTATTAATAACATAAGCGTAGAGTCTGGATCTTGTCAATTCGCTAACAATATATTTACAATGAAGAAAACGAAGAAACAAAATGACGCTGACTTCATTTTTACTCACCTATAACAGATATGGATCAGAAACAACATGGAAAGCTTGTCGTTTTTAATCTTCCATCTGTTCATGCCACAAACTGCCGAAAATAAGAAACTAGAGCATCAGTTTATTAATGCCGGCGTATTTACGAAAGTTATTGTTTATAGCGAGATACTGAAAAGAGTAATTGAAAATGACTTTTTCATTAAAAGGCTTTAATAACATGAACATAGTCACACGAACTGGTTTATAGACAAATTCTAATCTATTCTTAATCATCAGCGAAGAGTAAAATAGGTCATACTGGTCATTCCAAAACACGTGGGACTGTAAGCTTATTGTTCATGGTTTTGATGTTGTATGGAAGGTTTGTTCTAATACAACAAACGACTAGACATCTTGCAATCCTATATTCTCTGTTCATTTCCAGATATGGTATATAATTAAAGGTTGTCGTTTTATCGCTCATTTGATGAGTGATAAAACTCTCGCTTCTGGAGCGAACATGAAATATCTATTTTTCCTCTTTCGTAGGCATATTATACTAATTGACTTCAATGGCATTTTTACCACATGGGATTATACAAATGCTACGAGAAATGGCTTGTTTGAAAAATTGGGTTTTGAATTTACGAAACTGTATGTTTTACTCCTGTTGTGTGCTTGAGTTAAAGCTATTCATACTTGTATATGAGTTGTTTATAATCAGTTACATTGAAAGAGAGAAAAGCAGGCCGGGTCCAATAAGGTGGGCGGCTGCCCCTCCTGCCTCTTTAGTTACGCCACTGGAGAAAGGGGACAGCCTGACACGAGGAACTTGAAAGGGTTGAAAGAAACAAAACTTTATGTAAGACCTGGATGTCATAATCAATCGTTTGCATAAACATACAGCTGCCCTTCCATGTTTGGCTTTACCTTAGGCAGTTGGGAAATCCAAGGGTGGGTTGTGCCTCCACAATTATGACTAAAATACTCTGGTATCCTATATTAGCAATACTCTATCGTCGTTTTCAAAATTCAAATTCACATTGAATTCGTGAATTGGGCAAATATAGAATTGATGCAACAATCGTAACAAACACCCAACAGTTTCACAATTACCCTTAAAATTCCCTTCAATATTCTTGACATGTATACTTTTTGACAATCAATTTGTTGTTCATTCTGGGCATTCAAAGGTACTATGTGTTGAGTCTTCAAATGTGGGCCCAACATGAAATTCCACAATAGACCGATTTCCTGGGATTAACACAAACGGGTTTCCATAGCCGAAATGCATATCCAGATGTTTCAAAAGAACAAAATTATCCCTCATTGTATTTCCTGAGTTCACTCGGTGTTTACTCAAATATCTAGAAAATCAGCATTTTCTCAATGACATATGACTTACCTTCAAGAAATCTTGGGCATAAGAAACTTACTCATGTACCTGCCTAGACACCCAGTGGAATTCATTAAGACATTGGAGTTAATTTGAACATTAAAAGATGAGAATGTCAATTGTTTGGGGAGTATAAAATAGTTTACTAAATCGAGGCTTAACCCCTGAATTTCAAATTACTCTTTCTAATGCACATTAGGAATGCATGTGATACATTTTTACGTCAAAATTTTGAACAAAATTTGAAGGCGATACAATGAAAACCTTCAAATGCGAAGAGAAAAAAGAGTGATGCGAGGAGGATAATGAAAATGTTAAAGAATCGCGTTCATCACAAAGGTAAGTGACCTTAATCTCCAAGTTTATCTTATAGT
>JAIGNY010001016.1:1027500-1152500 GCA_020152595.1 Chiridota heheva
CCTCCTTATCCAAGGTTTTTGCTTCTATATTGTAGATTGTGGCCCTTGAAAATTTTAGTCAAAATTGAAATTTTGGATAAAAGCCTGAAGCTTTTTATTGAAACTGTCAAAATTGCGTGCAAGATTTTGGGTCAATATTGAAGATTTTGGAGCCAAATTAAAAGATGCTTGGTCGAAAATGGGAGAATTTTTGATGCAAACTGTAAAAGGTTTGGTCCAAAATTAACGATAACTCAGTCGATACGATTGCAAAAAATGGCACACATGGTTCATTTGATATTTTACTTAATTATATTTATGGCTTCGACAGAATTTTAGGAGGTGATGGGGAGGTAAAGCTTCCCAATAGCCCCCTTAGACACGTCACTGCTTTCTTTATTACTATCCATACAAAACAAAAATTCCACGACAGCCCTTTTTTAAAGGGAGTCCTTGTAATTTTAAGTAACGGAACATAAACCACGAGCCATATTGTAACGCAGGAATATTCGTTCCAATGAAGCGAGTAGAGCGTGTTGTGTTAGGTAGTAGAAGTGTTTCATTTAATCTTCACATATGACGCTGCTGTAGGGCTACAATGCAAGTGCAGTTTGTATTCAAGCAGAGTTCTCTTGTAATTGTAAATACCGAAAATAAAATAGCTAGCCCAAGGTTTTGTTCATCTTGCAGATATTGTCAGTTAAGTTCTTCTGCAAAAGAAAAAAAAAACACATCTGTTGGATCGTTTTTCCTAGAGTTATCGTTCGGTCCTGAAACGTTTTACAAACTCTTTTGTTACGGATATCTTCAAATCCTGTTGGGAATGTTCTTATCTATCCAATTTTTCGGTACATAGAATCTAGACCCTGTTGTTTTTGTTTTGCTTAATCCACTGATTTTGGTGAAATTGTTAACCTGGTTTCTCCCAGCGTTATGGAAGCAGGGATGTGTTATTTAGAGATGGAAGCTTCTGCCGCTACTTCCCACCACTGTCTGGTCTGCTTGTATATACATATACCAGTAAAATGAATATCATCACAGCATAAATACATCCTTGAATATTCATAAACGAAACTATGCGTGCCACTTTGCAAACAAGGGTTCCTAAAGAAGACAAGACTTAGGATAACCTGCGTACGGGACTATTTTCAATGGGGGAGAGAAGTAGGGGGGGGGGGGCTAAGTACTTTTGCCAGAAAATTCGGGGAAATACATGTTTGTACATTACATGCAAAAACAAGTTCAAATATATTTGTACCAAAATTTGAACCAAAAAAAAATGAAAAGGATTGTTTTACTCTAACCTTAAGTAAAGCAAAATTCCCCCTCTTAATAAATGTAAAAGTTAAAATGAATGCTTATCAATGAAAAAAACTCAAGTTGGAAAATGTACTTTTTACTTCTTTTTTTTGTAAACAAATCAATGAAAAATACCCTTGATCAACCAAAACAAAAATGAAAATGTTTGTTTTACTCTAACCTTAAGTAAAGCAAAATTCCCCCTCTTAATAAATGCAAAAGTTGAAATGCATACTTATCAATAAAAAATACCCAAGTTAGAAAATGTACTTTTTACTTCCCTTTTTTCCCCAAAAGTGTCTACGATGTCGCCCATATATCTTCTACCATGACTCTGTTTGCATACTCCTTTTTATGTTTATAAGAGCTAGGCAACTGAGCCTTGCCTGACCCATCGTATTCCGCGGATAGGTTTTCAGCCTCCGAAGCGTATTGAAAGACCTCTATGCTGAACAAGAAGTGGCTGGTATCACAACCAAAATAGACAACTTTCGCAAACTCGGGTACCATTTCTATTAGTTCATTCTCATGCACTGAGTTGGATCACATCTGATGCTGTCTTGCGGAAAATCTCTGGTTGGCTTTGTTTAAACTGGAAAAAAGTCTTTGGTCTGCTTCAATCAGATCGTTGTCCAGTTCATAGACCATTCATGGTCAGAAGGTGATGGTGTGGCATCTTTAACAATTGCACCAAGAGCAAAGAGGACATCTTTGTCGTCTCCCTTGAAACGAGTTTCCAATTCTGTGAGCACCTTGTCAATTGAACAGTAATAGGTGATCACTCAATGATTATGTTTTTTAGTCATTATTGTCCATCTGTTGTTGCGTCCTCTCCCATTAGAGCTTGTAATCGCGGAGGGTTTCCTATGAGGAACCTGCGCGTTACGAAACTGAATTCGGTTTTTTCAATCCAAGATTTGATATTGTCGCTGATCTGATCAGCTAGTTGTCAAATGAAATTAAAGTTTTCTTCATTGCGACATGTGTTCTATGTCCTTATGGTAAGCTCTGCATTTCGCTGGGCAGTGATCACTTCCATATTTTTGGATTGTAAGAATCTGCTACAACTGCTTGTTGAATACAAGCTTTAACAAATATCTCAATTTGCCCATGGACACTTTTACAACTTCCCATCGACATGACCATCGTGTCACGCTTAAAGATTTCAAAGTAAGTGCCAGATGTTAACGTTCCACATTGATGTCTCCAAAGGCAACATGCCGCCAGACTAGCTTCAAGAAAGTTGTATAAGTTCTGGAGTGTGCCAAGCGCATTGCGAAGTGTCTTGCAGTACCAGATTTAGCAAGTGGCTACAACAGTGTACATAGGTTGCCTTTTGTGCGCATTCCGTCATTCTTGCTGCTATTCCCTTTTCCTTACCACTCATGTTTGAGGCGCCATCAAACCTTTGACCAACAATCTTTCGAAGATTCAAATCAAGGCCAGTAATTGCTTTTGTGATTAGAGTGTATAAAGCTTCCCCATTAGTGGTCTTGGTTTGATAAAATCCTATGAATGCCTCTCTCTTCTTCTCTTGTAAAGAGAAAACAGAGACTATGGAACAAGTACAAAAATTAAAATAGTATGAAAGCTAAAGATTAGTAAAATAGAGCAAGAAATCAATTAAGAAGAATGACAAGAAAATTTAAGCTGAAAGAAAATAAAATAATAGAGAAACGCCGAAAATAATTAGTTACATCCAAAAGAAGTCAAAAACCAAGAATAACAGTAAGGTTGTACTGACTAAAGGCAAGTTAGAAAACGCGAATGTAGGCCTATTTGCAGACTTGTTTGGATCGTTTTTTACAGTTGAAACTGATAACGTAATGCCTAATATCAAAATTATGGAGGATGTTGAAAGATTGGAAGAATGTGTATTCAGTGTTGACATTGTCCGGAAGAAACTGAAGGATTTAAATGTTTGTAAATCTCCAGGGCCTGGTTGTGTGCATCCACGCATTTTAAGTGAATTATATAGTGAATTAGCAGGACCATTACATATAATCTTCAAAATCTCTGTTGAAACAGGCTGTTTACCTGAAATGAGGAAGACTGCTAAAATAACGGCATTATTCAAAAAGGAGACAAGAAGTATGCAGGAAATTATCGACCTGTATCACTCACCTGTATTGTGTGCAGTGCACTGGAAAAAATTGTAAGAGAGAAAATAGTTAATCATGCAACGTCACAAATTGTTCAGTAACAAACAGCTTGGTTTTATATCTGAAAGATTGACAGTGCTGCAACTAATAAAGGTTAAAGTTAAATGGGCTAATATACTAGATGAAGGAGGGTGTGTGGACGTAGCCTACTGTGTTTTCATGAAGGTGCTCGATACGGTCTTCCATCGAAGGTTGCTCCATAAACAGCAAATGTACAACATTGGGACAAAGTATATAAATTTGTTTGAATCTTTCGTGATAGGAAGGAAGCAGATAAGTTGTTGTGAAGGGTGATTCTTCCACTTGGCGGTCTGTAAGCTCCGGTACACCACAGGGAAGCGTAGTGGGTCTGGTATTGTCAGTTTGTTCTTAAATCATGACAGTGAAGTTTATTTATATCCGGATGACACTAAGGTGTTTCACAAAGACAAAACTGACTTAAAATGACTGTAAGAAACTACAGGAAGACATTAAACAAATACAAAAGCGGGCGGATACTTGGATGCTAAAATTCCATTCTGATAAATGTTAAAAATGAGAATTGGAAATCAAATGTCCCTGAAGTTGAATATAAACTGAAGCAAAATTTGAAACCCATGGAAAAATCATCTGAAGAGAAAGACATTTTTGTAATTGTTGATGAAAATGTTAACTTTGAAAGTCATATGAAATTAAAAGATAAATAAGGTTGAAATAAGTACTTTGAGCCATCAGAAGAACATTTCAGTACCTTGATAATCGGACATTTAAATTATTGTACAAGTATGGTTAGGCCATTGCTCGAATATTGTAATCCAGTCTGGGGTCCATATAAATGTTAGAGAATCTCCAGAGAAGAGCCACACGCTTAGTACCAGGAATGGATTAACTAAATTATGCTGAAAGACTTGCCAAGTTAATCCTCACTCATTACTTACCTACAGGAGGCATCGAGGAGATCTCATAGATTGTTAGAGACCTACAAGATTATAACACATAAATATGACCCTGAGGTATGTGATATGTTTGAATTTAGAGAAATTGGTATATCACGGGGAAATAACAAAAGACATACAAGGAAAGATCGCGACTGCAGATTAGATAAAACGGATTGTTGACATTTGAAATACGCTACCTCAAAAAGTAGTGGACTGTAAAACAGTGTTGTCATTTGAAAGAATTTTGGATACATATTAAGACAATAAATTGTATTGCCGCACAGTACTGCACCAAAACATTACCAACAGTAGAAGAAAGTGAAGAGCTGACATCAAAGGACCAGCCGGACCTTCCGTCAGAATGGGATTTGTGTGAGTTTGTGAGAAACTGGGGCAAATTGAAACTCCTTGCGACTTACGTCAGATGTATCATCTGCAGTTATTCCATAGTACATGCTGACAACAACATCCCAGTACGTTAAAGGATTAGGTCTGCAAGTATCTGGAATAATTCACTTTGGATGACTGGAGATGTCCACTGAACATGCTTCTCTAAGCTGCTCTTCAACTTGTCTTCAAGCCATGGGATGTGCTACGTAAATGGAGCAATTCTAAGAAATTGCCTTGTTTTGTTTCTGAAGCGCTGTCAAGATCATCCCGCTTTTCAGTGTGCCCACATTGTGCAATATTTTGCTGTGCAGTATAAAACAAACATTCAATTATTGTTTTTATGTATTGTCGATTGCTTTCAACATCATTCTGACTGTCTGATGAGCTGACTCTACCTACTTTACAACGGAAGAGTGTTTTTTTCTCTTGATATGTCTATATTCTAACCATTTAGTCATGGCCATACTGTGCGTTACACTTGTGTGGTGTTTCTTTAAACGATTTACGTTCTTCCAAATTTTGAATTTAAATGTTTTGTCACTCATAATTTTAGTGCATGCATAACATGTTGCCTCGTATTTTTTGACGGAATAGCTAAGCCAGGGATAAGTTTTAAACCATTCAGCTTAAAAGTCTCGTTGATATGTTTCCGTACTAAAAAATGGGAGTTGTATTTTTCTAGATTTTGCTGCAGCCTGCTAAAGTCCTCCATACATGTCATGCCAGGAGAGGTCCAATGGTTTACATATGAGTGAAAGTGTGTCATTTGGATTGGTTTCTAAACTCTTGGGTCTACGATTCGTTTCCGATGCAGATGAACTTGCAACCGAAATGTATTTAAAGTTAGATCTGAATCGTCTGGCTTGTTATATTTAGATGCTCTACACTAGTTGACTGCTTGATGCTTTATGAAATTCTATGGTACGTACTGCCTGCCAGCCCGCCGTGCTTGCACAGGTTGTTTCGTGGTTCAGGTGCGTTATTTCCTTATCAGATAATTTACTCGTATTACTGAAATAGTCAATGCGGTCAGCAACGAATTTTTGAAACAATTGAGTATTTCCACCACGCATATATCATGAAGTAAAACTTGTAGATAATGATAAACACGGACACATCTGTCCAACATGATTCTTTTTTTGTTTACTATTCCAAAAGTGTATCAAAAGCGCAAAGATAAAATCTGAATTTGCAATTCTCCCGTTTCTGATTAATTTGATCTATTTTGTAGATTTATCTATAAATTAAAAAAATTTCAAAAATGTTCCCGAAAAATTGCGTAGCCTATATGCTTCCCGAATGGGGTAGGGGGTGTGGGGATGGGGGATACATTCCACTCGCCCCCGTTCCGTACGCTTATGCCCTCAATGATGGTTGAAATTGATACCAATTGTCTCGTGTGATGTTATTTCATATTGTATGTGGTGACACTTCATATAGTATCGCATTAACATGTACCTATGTTATCAGTTACCAGAAGGTCGCAGCTACCGAAGGTAGATGTGCGGTCATCCGTTTCCAGCAGAGGCAATCATCTGCATGTCTCACACACTCCTTAAGGTTGAGACCCGTCCAGTTTTTGATATCAGTCAGTTAGGTCCTCCGTGGTCTGCCTCGAGCCCGTCTGCCATTCACCTTCCCCGTAATGAGTAGCTTCTGTAGTTTGTCTCCCCGTACAGTATGTCCAAAATACTTGAGTTTCCTTTGGGCTATCAGGTTATTGAGGTTTAAGCATTTTTACTTTACTTTGATTAATACATCTTTGCTACTCATATGTGTTGTTTAAGGGACTTTAAACATTTTCCTATGAAGCCACATTTCAAAAGTATCAATCTTCTTCATGATATGTTGATTTAAAGTCTAGGTTTCACTAGAATACAGGAAAGTTGACAAAATATAGGATCTAGTGAGCCGCTTTCTAGTTGCTATTTTTACTGATTTAGTAGTTAAAATGTCTTTCATGTTAATGAATCTTTGCCTGGCTATTTCGATACCTTTGTACTCATCCAAGATAACTTTGGAGAGCGGTGCTCACTTTGCTCGACTTAAAGCAGATTATAACATTAAATTGTTGCGAATTCGGAATTAAGTTTTTTCAAATGTCAAAATGATTCCCATGAAAGCAGGAACTATTCCCCGTCGGTCATTTATAAGGAACGTTTATGGTTGGCCATGCGGGTCATAACGTCTTCTAATAATATGCCGAAGAAAAATCCATTCAATCGTCGTAACTATCAGTTCTTACGTCATAACAATTCCATTTCATACATCTAAAACAGGTCGCTAATTCGCTGTTTCCTTTAGGCGTAAGAATAGACATATTTTACGCGTGGAAACTAATTATCTATTCTTACGTCTAAAGGAAACAGGCAATAAGCGACCCGCGACCCGTTTTAAACGTATGCAATGGAATTGTTACGACCTAAGAACTGATTGTTACGACGTAAGAAATGATTGCTACGACGTAAGAATTGTTTTTTCTTTGGCGTAACATTAGGAGACGTCATGACCCGCATGGCCAACCATAGACGTTGCTCGCCTGCTCGCGATTGTTTGCTTATTTTGCAGATAACATAATTCATGGACTAATTTAAATGATTTGGGATTGGTTCAAAGTTGAGTTGGTTTACAAACACTTTTATGGACGCTTTTAACAATAGACCATTTACAATTACAAACACTTTTATGGACGCTTTTAACAATAGACCATTTACATACACAATTTCTAATTATCGCTCCACATTGTAAAAGTACAGTGTTGACAATGTGGTTTTAAATTATGAAAACTATTGCTCACCACTGTATTTCTTTGTAGTCTATTAAAAAAAAGTGTCCGGAAGTTACATAAATTGCATAGGTTTTCCCCTCTTCGGGTGGAAAATAATTTTCTCCTGAAGAGGGGACTCTACCGAACTGTTTAAAACTTGCTACATTTCAGTAAGGGATAGCTAACTGAAGTATTTTCAATAAAAAATCCATCGCGTAATAGTACAAACGAGTATCTTTTTTAAATAGGCATAAAGCATAGTAATTTATGCAATGTTTGTCGTGATATTGACTCCATGTACCATTTTTCTGCGCATGCCCATTTACTACGCAATAATGTGGTGTAACCTGCAGCAAAATTTGCTTCCAAGTACAATAAACCTTACTTACTTTATTGTAATGTTTGGAGTTTCTCGTGGATATAAGAAATTTGCCAATTTCTCATCGTAAACAAATTTCATTTTCTAATAACATTAGTTGTTCTGCTCCTTAAAGTTTCAAACAG
Source organism: Chiridota heheva (assembly GCA_020152595.1). Classification (NCBI taxonomy): domain Eukaryota; kingdom Metazoa; phylum Echinodermata; class Holothuroidea; order Apodida; family Chiridotidae; genus Chiridota; species Chiridota heheva. Next base: position 1,035,519 of record JAIGNY010001016.1, read on the forward strand.
TCAGACCCGACCTGATAAATAAGCAGGCCGGGTCAGATTTTTCTTCTTTATTTTCTTTATTCTAAAAACCTTGGTTGTTGTGGAAGCTAGTGCTGAGTATCATATTAGCAATGGATAAAGTCCTTACTGTGTGGTTATTCTAATTAAGATAAAGTGGTCTCACTATTTGCTACAGTAAGTTTGTGGTTGTGATTTGCCGGAACAAATTTTCAAGGAGAAATACAAGTAGCCTAATGAATTTTGCTTGTACTATTTTTAGATGTGAAATAACTATGTAAAATACCCAATTGGAGGAGCACCGCCAGCCTCCTGGGTATTATTTTTTGTTTTTTTGTTGTTGCTGAAAACGAGGAAAATAAAAAATATTGAATAAAAAAGAAGAACAAATTTATAGGTTTTCTTATTGTGCTGTCACAAGACTGGCATCATTTAGGCCTATTGTGATAAGGCCTTAAAATTCAAACGGTTGTAAAATGGTAAATTTCAAACTGATTTTGATGGAACTCTTTGGTATTTTCTTCCAATTGAACTGGTTAACTGGTTGGTAACTGTCATAGGTGTAGAAACTGCGAGGGGGGGGGGGGACTGGGGGCACATTCCCTCCCCCACTTTTCCGAAAAATGACAAAAGTGCCCCTTTTTGTATATGAAAATTGTACAATAGTCCCAATAGTAGGAAATTGGCGACTTTTGTCAGTCTCATGTACGGGAGGAATGTGCTCCCATTGAAAAAATGCCCCTTTCTAGAAATGAAGTGCCCCTTTTACTTCACTTTGTTGTTTTGAGCTCACTTATTTTATCTACAGATTAAGATGGGGGACATGCATATAACTTAAAAAGTGCCCACAAGAGGTCGTCCCCCACCCCCACACACACACTTTTTAAAAGCTTCCTACACCCCTGGTAACTGTCTATATATCTTAAAGTTACTTATTGGAATTCCTTTTTTGTACTAAAGAAATGTGTTCCTCAACAAAAAGGAGGGCATTGTCAAACTGATGTTTGATTAGTCCCTTTGCAGCTTAATCATTTTATAATTTTTTATATTATTGTATACTACAATAATTTATCAGGTTTATGTACATTCCTTTTAAAATCTTTCGAGCTCTTTACTTCTTTTAGTACACAAAAATAATAATGTGTCATATTTACCTGGCATGTGATTGTTCAATAACACTAAACATGCAAGACGACCTGGTACCTGGACCGCGCCGTTTTTCTGTTGGAAGTTTTTAACTCGGATAACTCTTGAAGTTGCAACATACTGCAGGATCGTTTAAAAGAAATGAATAGTTTCGAGAGTAAAATAATTCAATCAAACACTTTTCCACTGTAAGCATATTCGACGCCAGGCGGTTGTTTAAAAGTTAAAACCCATTGCAATTCGTTCAATGTCGATCGTATGGACGCAAGAATATGAATGCGATACTTGTGAAAATGTGTAAATATAAGTTGCAAATCTTATGAAGGATAAGCCATAATCTTTTTCATCTTTTGGGTTTTGGAGTATTAATAAATTGACCAGTCGATGCACAATTTAGAACATTACAGACAATATTTTTGAATGAGATATATAGGGAGCAGATGGCAACATTAGGCGCTAATTAATGAAGTTGATAGAAATAATCATGATCGTCAAGTGACATTTGAATGAGTAACATCAAAATCGTTACTCATGATAGCGCCCACGTCAAAGATGTCCTTGTGTAAAGGAATTAAAGTGAGATTTTATTAAAGGATTAATTAAGTCTGCGGGCTTTTTCCTTATTTAATAGAGCCTATGATAGTAATAATCATTAAAGTCATTTGAAGAAATTTCACATCGTGCAAAACAATATAGCATATATTTTCTAATTTGTTAAAACATTAATTCTGTCAATATAAACTTATATGGGAGCAGCCATTTAATTCACACGCCCTCTAATTACTACAGATTAGAATATGAATGTATTTATTTATAATCTATTTCAAATTAAGTTTTCTGGAAAGATAATTCTAAATTGCTAAGGAAATACATTACATATGCTAGCACATTATACGGCAAATTATGTCATCATTGGCATGATTCCAATACAAAACTAGACAAAATGGCAGCGTCCATGTTACAACTTCAAACTTGGATAACTTGATAATTTAAACATTTTCCTTGTATGTTCATGAATAAAGAAGCCTGTACAATGGGGAGATGGAGGTTGCGAAAATACCCCCTTATGTATAAACATAAATAACCGACGGATTTATCGAAAACGAAGCCCCCAGAAACTCTGAAGATTTCTTATTTTTGTTGTCTCAAAGTGGTCCATGTCATCGGGGCTCTGGATTTTAAACGTCTGTGGGCTAGGTATTTTTCATCATACGTCCCAGTTTCCCAAACCGATAATCAGCGTAAGTCCCCCCTCACCCCCCCCATCCCCCTCTCCTCACCCCCCTCTCATAGCCTTTTTTAACATACTAACTTGGGACAACCCATTCCTTTTTATCCCTAGGAAAATATCTATATGAAATGAATATATTAAGATAATAAATTAAGAGTCAAACATCATATTGGTATCTTTTCTTCAGTAAATCTTCATTTTTCGGGAAAACTTAAATTTTCTGGCAATCTCCTTCAATTTTCGTAATTTTTTTTTCAAATTTGTCAAATTTCCTTCAATTTTCGTGCAATTTCCTTAAATTTCGAGAGAAAAAAATTCCAACTTTTTTAGAAATTATTTTCAATTATCGGGAAATTTCCTTCCATTTTCGTAAAATTTTCTTTCTTTTCATATTATTTGCTTCAATTTTTGTGAATTTTCGGAAAATTTTCTTCAATCATTGAGAAGTTGTCAATTTTCAGGAAATTTCCGTCATTTTCGGGAATTATTTTCCAATTTTCGGGAAATGTTGCCAATTTTACCCAAAATTCCAATACTTTTACGCTAACCCGCTCCCTCCCCTTACAAATACTTTTTTTTAAACATTTTTGTAGGTTTATTGGGACAAATGATAAAATCTGCGCCCCCTTACAAAAGCTTCTCACGAAAATGGCCCAATTTCTCATGAGAAATTTGGCCATATTCATGAGAAATTCCCCCTCCCATGTCAAATATCCTCCTACGCTGCTGGAAAGTGCTTTTAGATGTATGAAAATGCAACATTCAAATAATGCACAGACTTTTTCAATTGTGTGGAGATAATATATCCCTTAAAGGCACTTTTATTATTTTCAAAAGAGCACTTTCCAGTTCCAAAAGTGTTACTAAACATTTCGAAATTTAAAAAAATAAAATTTGTATGGCGTATTTGCATTATGACCCGTGCCAAAATTTCTATGGATTATTTGCATTGTCATGACCCGTGTATGAAATTCATGTAATGTAAGATCTTCAGTATTTGGTTAAGTCCATTTTTACAACAGGTGAATTTCTTAACAAAGCGAAAAGTTGTATTGAAACTGTTCTCGTTTTTCACTTTGTTTTTGTTTTTTAATGTATTTTAAACAATCTTACGCGGAAATTTTATAAAAGGATTTATGTTTTGGCATCGTGTTTATATGTGTAATTAACGCACTGTTCAAAGGATTTTGCACTCATGAATCGGGCCAAATTCCTTTCCCCATGCATTAAATGCGCACATGATCACTCCGTCCCAACATTAATCTTTAATTAATGCACAACAATGATAATTTGATTTATTCCATTTTCAAAACAGGTAATTTTTTTAATAAAAAGACGTTGCACCCGCGAAAGACCCTTCTATAGCTGTATAGTCTGGCCATTCTACTCAGGCCAAAGTCCTTTGTTCCGTGCATTAAATACGCCTATAAATACTCTGCCTCATCATTGATGAATGTTTTGATAAGCTAATTTTCTAGCCATGCGGTGCGTGCTTATAAACTGCATGTCAAGCACACTACTTACATGACTTACAGCTTTCGTTCCGTAGTGCAGTTAATTAATTAGTGCACTTCGTGATTTTATTATTATTATTATTTTTTTAAATTTTATAACACTACTTGAGTGAGGCCAGGCCAAGGGGTCGACCCCAATGGCTCCCTAAAAGCTAAACGGTCCAGAAATTTAGCTAATAGGTCCAGAAAATTTGCTAAAACTTCCAAGATTTGAGATAATTACCTTTGTTTTTGCTCCGTTTGGTAAATTTAGCCTCCCAACAGTGTTAATACAGTGTTAATAATTATTTTGACACAATTTTGGAAAGCCCTTTTTCTCTCCCCACTCTCAATCTAAGAGGTTGGCTACACTCCTGCAATACATCTTGAGAGCTTAATTTGCCCCTTAGTAGTATAACGAGAGTAAAATGTCGAAAAGGGGAACGGTGCAAAATACCGGGACTCATTTGCTTTGCTCGCGGGAAGGGAGTCATATATTTAGTGATATGTAGTTGTATGACGTCATCAATGTATATATAACGTAATACCCATGCAAGTACCATACGTGTTAGCAGTTCTAAAGTTCCGCCCAACCATCCGGGTGTTACCTCCTTTATATCGATTTTTCTTATCTTATTTTCAGCAACTCTTGCCACAACAACCTTTGTAAAATGTGCAAACATTGCTAGCAAGATGTGCCCGTATATTTACATTTTTTCCCGTATGCCGATATATTAACTATCATATCATTTATTTTACAAAGTCTAGTTTTTACACAGTGTGTTTAACCCGCAAGTTTTCAGACATGCCAGAAAATAAGTGTTCTCAATTCAGTTCAAATTTGCAGTGACTTGAAAACAGTTGTAATTTTTTGCTTGAAAGAATAAAGTATGGCATTTCTTAACGTACCGCGTTTGTTAAGGGATTTAGAAATCTTTTTAGGAAAGCTTCCATTTCATAATTTAATTAGTTATTGTGAGGAAACGTGCGGGGGACTATTTCATGTGAAGTGTAATATCCATACGCATCCCGAAACTGAAGAGTGTACACAAAAAAAGGTATCTATTGAAATTATACCAAATAATGATTTAATTCTTCTCGTGGCTAACAAGATTACGAATGCAACATTAGAATATTGGAAGGAATATACTTTCACGCACAACTGCGATTTGAAGTTTCGTTTGGCAAATGCACATAGGAAATTGTGTGTTCATATTTTTGTAACATTCAAAATGATTGAATTATTGATTATTTGATCGATTACGGAGTGTGGTTACTTCCTTTTTTTGCTCGGTGGCGGGAATATGACGTGGACTTTTTGAATATTGTACGGTAGTGTGTTTGGTTGCGGGAACTTGGTTATGTGGATTATTGCATGGGAGTGGTTACTTGGATTTGGTGACTTGGATTATCGATTTTATATGTGAGTGGCTATTTTAATGCTTTTTGGTGGCTGTAACATGCATTTCAAACGGTTTAAAAAACGGACGAATATGGATTAGCGGTTAGTTGGTGAACATGGCTTGGAGGCACACAGATTTGATCTGGCAGGTTTTTTTTTTTTTTTCACAGGGCAAGTGGAAGACTTTTGATGGCAACGAAATGCCCAAGTGTAAACCATTTAAACGTGTTGAGAATTCTAATGGCTGTATTGAATTTGTCCCGTGTACACAAATTGTTAAACTTGTTGATTATTCAGATTCGGAATCTGATTGTGCTCCGTTTTCTAAATCTGAATCTGAATCTGATTTTGATGATGATGATGATGTGGAGGACACATACATACACCAGGCTACTCAATCACCTATTTTGAAGAAGAATACTCAACCATCTAAATTAAGTACATTAAAAGAACAGTTACTAGTTGAAACTGAACGGTTAAATAAGTTACTTTTGGAATCTAATAATTTTGACGAACCTGAGGAATCTACAGCTGATGAATCCGAGGAATCGATAGCTGATGAATCAACAGAGTGCAAGTTGGACAAAGAGCCCGAGGAATCAACAGAGTGAGTGCAAGTTGGACAATGACCAGGCCTACGATGAAGCAATGGTTAGAGATTAAGGCGTTTGACGATTTTTCAGACGATTTGGCTGAAGATATCAGACCGGATGATGACGGGTACAAGTCTGATGACGGTACGATGTATGACGGTACGGTGTATGACGATCGGTGGTTTTATTTTAATTTGAAGGTCCCACCTAAATCTGATGAGAATGATGGATGGAGGTCAGAAAACGAATTAGCAGAGGTCGAGGAAAGCAGGGCAAGAACAACAACGGAAGAGGCTGAAGATATTGAGGAATTGGTAAACATTATTGAATAGCAGGGTGGTTCGGGAGGGTCGGGTGTGGCTGAACTGGACTTGAGTGAGCTTGGTGATATTGAGGATCAATATGAGGGGCTGTTGACTATCGAAGATATGCACCGAGTGGTTACCTACAAATTCAAAGCCACTAAGTCAAGTTCTGAAGTTAATTTTAATGCACGTGTCCTACCTAGTTAAGTTAATGGAAGGTTAATGGAACCTTTAATGTGAGTTACAGATTTTACTTTAAGGCTTTGTTAGAAACATTTGAAGGTCATGATAAGGTTTCCTTAAATTTAACGGGTGATTCTCTAGACTAACCCCATAGGGATACTATTTGGTCGTGTCAATCAAGTAACAGCTGAGCTCTTAATACAGCGCAAGAACGGTGATGCAGAGCAAGAAGAATTTTGGGGTGGGGATCATTGGATTGTTGAATTAACACATATAAGTATGCCGAAAGGAAAAGGTGGGGATGAGTTTGCAGAGGGTGGGAGTAAGTTTTTTTTTCTGCACAAAGCTTATTTATATAAAAATACCAGGGAAGGTAAATTTGTCTCCATATTGCTTTGTTTGATTGCTAAACTTAGGTACGACGATATTACACGACATTCCAAAGGTAAATTCAAACGGGATGTGAAAGCCCAGGAATTTCAGGCTGAATTGATTTGTGCTCAGGCGGGGATAGATCCTAACGAGTGTGGTAGCTTAGAGGCTCTAGAAGCATTTCAGACTAGTGTATTCAAGGAATACCAAATTGTTGTATTCCAGGAGAATGTGCACGATTTAATTATGTATAAAGGAAGGTTTGACAAGATTCAAAAATTGTGTTTATTTGATTCCAAGGGAATTTTGATGTGATAAACTTGGTTCCGTCAATTTTCATTTCAAGGGTGTTTTGTTTTAATTGTTGTAAATCTTGTCGGGACCTGAGTCACCATTAATGTGGGAATGTATGTAAATATTGTAGAGGCGGGTGAAGAATTATGTAAAGGGGTGAGTGGCAGGTGTGTAATGTATGTCATCGAATGTTTCCCAGTGATGAATGTTTTCAGACTCATACGGTAAACCGTATTTCTTCGAATTCGAAGGTAACGGCAACAGTGTGCGAGGTTGTGACCGGCTGCCCCTTGTGTAATAAAACTCTGGGTGAGAATAAACACATTTGTCAGGCGGGGTCGTATTGCCCTAAATGTAGATATAGTAAGACCGCCGGTCATAAGTGGTATATCACGGCTCTGAAAGGTAAAAAGAGGGGGCCGGAGGGGCGGATAAATGTAACATATATGTATTCTGATTTTGTTAGCTATATCTTACCAGCTAATGCTGAGGGTATTGAGAAGCATCGTCAAACTATTGTGTAGGGATGATAGACTGTATTGCAAGTCGTTTGATACGTTACATGCACGATGTCCTACAAATAATCATTCTAGGTAGTTACATTTTCTGGCCAGCATACAGTTCAACAGTTTGTAGATTTTGTTCTTGATGATAAAATAGAGGTCTTACGTATGTAGCCCATAATTCAAGGAATACGATGTAGTTTCATTCTGAAAGAGTTATCCAGGCGGGGTTCGAAGTTTAATGTTATCATTAACGGGAATAAGATTATGTCTTCAAGATCCAAGAAACATATTGGTAAGAATGATAATACGTCGCATTATCGGTTTATTGATTATTGAATTTCCTACCCATGGCTTTGGCAAAATTCCTGACCACTTTTGATTTACAGAAAGGGGAAAAAGGTTTTTATTTACACTTGTTTAATGACGGGTCAGGGCTAACTATGTAGGAAATTGGCCTGATGCAAAATTCTACGACCCTGATCAAATGTTTTCAACAAAGAGGACTAAATTCTACGAGTGGTATGGCCAACAAGTGGGAAAGCAATTTAAGATAAAGGAAGAGCTTACAAAATATTGTGTATCAGATGTGGTTATCTTAAAAGAGGGTTGCCAGGCATTCCAAACCTTCTTTAACGAGAAATTTGGGGAGGATCCCTTTGATTATAGCATTACAATTGCTTTAGCATGCATGCGGGTGTTTCGGCTGAAGTATTTGATGGAAGATACATTAGCAGTGTCCCCCCGGGTGGTAGGGCTGGGAGACAAATGCAGTCGATTAAAGCATTGCAATGGTTGCGCTACAAAGCGTTATTGATTCATGAGGATATTCAAATAGCTGAATCAGAGAGAGGGGAGGCGCGGGTGGGATCGTATTATGTTGACGGGAAGGCTGGGAGGAAAGTATTTGAATTGAATGGATGTGCGTACCATGGTTGTGTAAAATGCTACCCTGATAGAGATGCACCCACTCCCATGATGAAAGAACTTTGGGTGTAGTGTACAATGAGAGTGAGAAAAAGAAAGAAGAGTTCTTTTTTTGGAGACTGCACTAATGCATCTTGTTTGTATAGAAAATGTGAGAGTGATGAGAAGATCCGCTATGTTGATGTTTGCTCTCTTTACCCGTATATCATTAAATTCGGGGTTTACCCTGTAGGGCACCCAACAATTTTGAAACACGTAGAGTTAGATAAAGTTGATGAATTATTTGGCTTTATTCGAAGAAAGTTTTAGCACCCGAAGGACTTGTACACCCCGTGTTACCTATCAAAATAAACAAAAAGATGACGTTCCCTCTGTGTGCCAAGTGTGCGGAGCATGGTGATAAGTGTGTAAGCATAGTGATGATAAAAGATCATTCTGGGTACGTAGGTGCAGTTCGAGCTGAAAAAGCACTAGAGCATGGTTACAAGATCCTGGAGGTTAGCGATGGTTGGCATTTTGAATCCAAATTCTACCTGCTTGCCTAAGTGGGCAAGTACCCTTAGGTATAAAAACAAAAAAAACAAACATGTGTGTAAGAAGCGAGGGCAAAAGGGAGGTGAGAATTTCTATAATAAGGTTATCAAACCCGTATTGCAAGCAATTGTACCCATGGCTGGAATACCAGCTCATCTGTTTAACAAAACACCGTTTATTGATATCCAAGGTATAAAGAAGTTGTTTGGTAAAAAATTAAGAAGTCAGTAATAATCCTGTAGGCACAATTTCAGGCCTTGACCGCTAATTATAATAAACCCCCTGTAGAAACTAAACATATGTTTGATTTAGAGAAACAAATGAAAGATGTTATGGATAGCTCCATATCCACTAAGGAAAAAATGATGAAGTATAATGACTTACTTCAGGAACATAAAAAGTTTGATCCGAGATCGCCCGTAGGAATATCCCTTTCATACACCTCAAGCCATTTGCCGTATAATTTAGCCCGAGAGCAGTACAGTGGAAGTCCCAAAGTCTTGTCCTCTTCATGATATCTGAAAAAGAACAAGGGAAAGCAAAATGTTTTTAAACGCTATAAGCAGGGAAGAGTACCATGGCACTTCCCTGCTATAAGAAGCGAAATGGGCGAACGATTTAATGAGCAAGGGGCTTTCGTGCACCGGACAGTAATCTAATTCGGGGATCTAATCTGAGTGATATCTTAATGCAAAGTTCATCGCAATTGAGGAAATTAACAGCCCTGGTGTTTTTCACTTTGCAGACGCGTTAGCTGAAACTGATGTACCCATAAGTATTATTCCTAACCGGCATTTGGTTCTACAAAAGAGGATGTTTTGTTTGGATTTAGATTCGGAAACAAATGAGGCAAGTTTTTAATCAAAATCGGAAACAGGTGAGGTAAGTGATATTTCACTCGAGGACATTAAAGAATTGACACCTCATTCTTCTGGACAGGTATCACGGGATTGGTAAAGGACTGGGCTAAATTGTAATAAAATAATGGCTGGGAATCCTACATGTAATTTCTCAGAATACCTGCGAAAACTAAAAACTGTGTGTTGTGGGGGGCGTATTGAAATGAAAGATAGCATAGATGGCAAAAGAAGATCCAGTGTTAAGCGGTTGGTACAATCTATCGGAGCCGGTTGGTTTGATAAACAAAACGTCGCAATCAGGGGGTGCCGATCAGAAAAATAAAGGACTGGCTGAAACAACAGGTGTACAGCTTACACAAACCGAAGTTAAAGAGATATCCTAGAATTCATATTACAGTATTTGGGGATGGAGGAACAATGGCAGGCCGATCTGATGTCAATGCAATTAGTTGCAAAGGAAAATAAAGGATACAATTATATTTTAGCTGTAATCGATGTATTTTTAAGAAAGATTAGCAGGAGCAAGTGAAACGTAAAACAGGGCCCTTTGTAGCTGCGGCTATGCAGAACATTATTAACAGAGCCGATAGAACCCCACTGAAATTACAAACAGACAAGGGTTACCGAATTTGACAACGCGGAAGTAAAGAAACTTTTAGATCAGTATATTATCAAGCTGTTTTCTAAAGATAGTGATGTAAAAGCTAGCATAGTAGAACAATTCAATAAAACAATATTTTGGATTTTTTTTTTTACTTTCATAGGGAAGCCGATATCGGTGGATATCCTATCGCAAGTAGAAGAATAAATGAAACGACAAATAATGCGACATACAATTTTACAGTTCCTTCTAAAAGATCAATTTTATTGGATGGTGAGTGGGGAGTGGGGGTTACGGCAGCATATTTTCCTGATGATATTTTTCTAATAAATGAGTCAAATACTAAAATGGAATATTTTCGAGGTCGGAGAAACGTAACGTGTACGGGCTCAGTGCGGTTTTGCTAAGTTGGAGGGGAAACTTTATATTACAGTCAATGGGATATTTTTTATGAATACTTGTGTCGCCTCAGCCAGTCAGCGAAAATTAATGGTACTCATACATGTTGAAAACTATTATCTAATACACATTATATTTGAAGAAAAATAAATTATGTCCAAAATTTGTTGAAAAATGACAAAAAATTGAAGATTTTTATCCCATTGACTGCAATGATAACTGACTGTTTGTTTTCCCTTTGACTGAAGTTTGAGATCGTCAAAAAAGCCTTGTTACGTTGCCGTGCACCACAACATTCCCCGATGTCCGACCTCCAGAATGTCTTGGAGAGGGGGAAACTGGGGGTGCAGTTATTATTCCTATCCGTAGTGTTAGTAGAGTCATATTATTGCATAAAAAGTGGCTCTATAGCGATTATGGCTCTATAGCGATTATCAATATTTGAAAGTGACAGAAGACAAAACAGGGCTTATAAACTTGAAGATTAAAGTTTCTTCACGGTTGACAATTGAGGGGGTAATATGTCAATATTATGGTTTTAATGTTACTCAATTACGTTTCGGATCAGATCATACGTCTTATACAGCCCCAAACGCCGTGCGTGTCGCGGGTTTAAAGAAAATAGTTTTTTTTTGTGATATAATATCACCTCAGATGATGAATAATGAATATAAACGGTTATAATGTTCTGAAATTGTCAGTGAAGAAAGTGAAATAATTTAGTCCAAACATTATAAAGTATAACCCGTAGATTTATCAAATATAAAAAAGGTGCATATGTGGATTAAAACAGATTAGCAGGATATTGTAGGGTTTGCGTCAGGTGTAACGGTTGTGTCACGGTTCTTGATTTGCATTTTGGCGTAGAAATATTTTGTAATGGCCACGTTACAAAATAAGATTTTTTGGCAAATATTCAGTCCTACTACATCATATAAGTTTCAGCAAAAAGCACCACAGAGGATTAATCTGCAGGGTGATTGGGAGGTAGGGGTACAAACTGCATCCTTTCCTTATGATTGGGTACTGTATGGTCCTCTAACGAGTTCGGCGGATAAAAATCAATTCATCGGATCAGCGTATATCCCTATCATTTAAGTATATAACCGATGAGGATGTATTGCCTGATTTTTTACCAATGTTAAATTTCTAACTAATACTTCGGGGTTTAAAGCAGTTGGGAGATGAGGGGAATTTCAAATTCGAGCTCAAACGCAAAGAGTTAACTTGCAGAATTTGTCAGGTGCTAGGGTTTGCAGACAATAGAGTATTAGGATCAAAGGGGTGTCCCACTGCCAATAATCCATCGAAACATCTGTATCGGGAGGTTGAAGCTAATTCCAGTATATTCTGGTCTGTGGCAGACTCCATTCAGACCACCGAAAATCAGGCATATGAATGTTTACAGCACAATAGTAGAACCTACCTTGATGGGTGATCAGAAAGTGCAATTATTGATGCATTCTGAGGTTGTTAGCTCGGGAGGGTATTAGCCACATAGTATAAGATATACACCTGTTAGTGATAGTATTATCAGTATCATTGATGTATCCATATATGACGGGTTAGGATATCCTACTGAGTTTACAGCCGGTAATATCTCGCTAAGCCTGCATTTCAGGCGGAAAAGGTTAATTTGATAAAACTAGGTCAAATTATCTTGTTTTTGAATGCAGTGTATGTTGGAGCACCGTATCAGAGGGGTGGTATAGGGGGTATTTTTGCAGCATTGAGTTTAGCTCTTACACCGTTAGCAAAGGGAGTTGTACAAGGAGGTATAAAGAAAGCTCCATCAATTGCGAAAGGAATTGCAAAACAGGGTTTACGTTTAGGTGCTGATATGGCAGCAAAAATTGTTTCGGGTAAAGGTTTAAAACGGACTGTGAAATCCATAACGAAAAGAGAGAAGGTTAAAATAGCCGCAGATCTACTCAAGAGGTTACAAGCAGCTCAGAGAGGGAAAGGGAAAGGTCGCGTACGAAAAAGAAAGCCGCCACTAAAAAGAAGACCACTACTAAGAAAAAGCCTGTAACAAAGAAAAACCTGTAGCTAAGAAAAAAAGGGCCATGGAGCTATTAACTGAGAAAAGGCAATAGCTTAGTTATTAGCTCCATGAAAGGACAAATCCAAACGCTGATTTATCACAAATATTTCAAAACTAAAATTTATAATAATGCCTATGCTGGTGGATAGGTCTGAACCCCATTATTTTTCCATCCCTCCGACCCAAAATACTATAGAAAAGACCATTGATCACAGGTTTCATGTTATGGGGGATTTGACAGATTATGGGCCGATGGAGTTTAATATTATGGTAGGGGATAGTTATCTGGATCTAAATTCCATTTGGTTATCAATCGAATGTAGAGTAAAAAAAACTTGGATGGGTCCGCAGCCATAGCTTCATCTGACAAGCTAAGCACTACTAACAATTAATTGCATTTAGTGTTTTCGAAAATATCAGTGAAGGTTGGGGGTGGGGGTGAGGGGGGGGGGGGAAGAGGTTAGCGAGCAGTCATCGACATACCCATACAAAACCTACTTGGAAACATTGTTGAATTTCGATTTTGAAGCCAAGAATACCTTTCTGTCCATAGGGGGTTGGTACGATAACAAACCAGTCACACCTAGAGCTGGAAATGTGGTCGGTAACTATTAGGCTTCTCCTCATTTCAAAAAGACTGGAAAGATAAAGGGCACTGATACAAGATGTGATCAATGGCACAGCGGAAAAGTTCGAGCTGTTTGGCCTCCTTTTTGTGGAAATTTTCAAGTCCCCGTTGCTTCTGCCAAACTTGATGGATGTTTATATCAAATTATACCGTGCACAGCTGGAGTTTTACATGCTAGCTGGGAATGATACCACCAAAGCTAAGAACTTTGCCTATTACCATAACGAAGGCAACCGTATTGCACAACAAGGTGAAGTTAATGGCTCCAAAACGGCTTCAGTTGGAACGTCAATGAATGACAACCAATGTGAACATACCCATGCAACGCTCACATGCAACGACCACATGATCGCCTCCGGTATTCGTACGGTGCACCATCAGATCATGAAAGGCATCTTACCCAACAGAGTTTTGATAATGATGGTTTCAAATGCGGCTAGATCGGGGAACAATCAGAAAGATCCATTGCATTTCGAACATTTCAAGATCATGCAATTAAAAGCAGGCGAAGATTCATTCCCCCAAGAGGAGATGGAATTGGTGTTGGATGCAAACACAAGCTCATACCAGTATTTGGAAGCGTATCAGCAACTACTTGATACTATAGGGTTAGCAAACAGCAGCGATTCCATTAATTTATCACCCGAGACCTGGCGGAAAGGCCATACAGTGTTTGGATTTGATTTGACGCCGGAAAGATCAGCGGGGAGAAGTGTGATTTCCAACAAAGAAGAGGCTTTGACTATTAAAATGACATTTGCTGAAAATCTGTCAGAACCACTTACCCTGTTAACCTATGTTGAACATGATGAGAATGTCATGATTGACGCTGGTCGAAGGGTAGCTACAAACCTACAAATCTATTATAATTTTTTTTGTTTAAACACACTACCGCAACCTACACATCTATAAAAAATAAAAAAAAGACACTAACCGCGTAAAAAAAATACCATTTGCATTATGGAGCTTGAATTTGATTCCCCCTTAGCGCCTTTCTTTAAAAAGCGTAAAATCGACACGCCTGAAGCAAAATCAATATCAGATCTAAATACATTAAATTTATTTTCAGTGCAGTCACATCATGGACAGTCAATACGTCACACAGATGATGATATGTTGCTACCGCAAGGTGGGATTATGCCAAATGGTGACGTTCGGTTTGTTATACCAGCCCAATCGAAAGGAATCTTTATCGATCTATTTAACACCATATTATTTATTTTGTTAGGAATTAAAAAGAAAATGCAAACTCAAATAGGGCAGAGTGATCCTGTAGTGTTTACTAATTACATGATACATAGTTTATGGTCGACAGTAGAGGTGGATTTAAATGGAGTAAAAGTGCACGATTCTATGCAAATGTACCCTTACAAGGCCTATTTGGAAACATTACTGTCATACTGTATGATGCATTTTGGAAAACAACCACAGGTCAGATGAGAGGATGGTATCAAGCAGCATTGTCCGATGACAAAGAGAATCCATATGCTACAACCGCACGATCTACAGGTACAGAGGGAATGTTGGAGTCGTGGGCATGGATAGATGAAACCAAACCGACTACCACTGCTAATATATTTCAATCAGCAGGGGTTTTGGACAAATTTAATAGAACAAAGAAAGCTGGCAAAGATTTGGAATACGCGGGTAGACCAGCTGTTGATTTGTTTAAATCCCATAGATTCATTCCTGACGGAGTGAAAATAGAGCTTGTTTTTAAAAGGGCCCTTAAATCGTTTACGGTCATGCACAAAGATACTACTACAAACCATTGGGCTTCGTTGGAAAGTGCCCGACTTTGAGTACGGAAAGTCACCCTAGACCCTAACGTCCTTAAACTTATAGATCAAGAATGGATGCAGAAACAGCTACTGCTCCCATTCCAGAGGCTCAAAATACAAACACTATCTTTGTCGGCAAATGAATTGACTGTACCCTTAAATCATACATTGTTTGAGCGCATACCTAAACGGCTGTTAATTGTTCATGTTAAAGACTCGGCGTTTGTGGGGGCAAAAGATGAAAGTCCTTTCAACTTTGCTGATGCAAAGTTGGAAAGTTTGCAAGTGTCTGTAGGTGGCAGAGAGAAATGGCAGATCGATCATACCAATAAATTAGGTATGTTTAAATCTAGAGCCCAATTGCGAAGGGTCTTAGGATTAGAGAGTACCACGGAGAATATTGGTTTGAAAAAATAGGGGTGGGAATCATATCTATGCATTTGACTTGACGCCAGATGCAAGCCACTGGCAGGGTCATTACAACAAAGATGGGGTGGGAAACTTGCAGTTTGCACTGTCATATTCTGCTGCCCCATTTGCTGCCTAAAAGATATTGTCCTTGCAGAGTTTGATGCAGTGTTGACCATTGCACACAATCGTTAAGACATTGATGTAGTGGAATAAATAAGACAGGATGTCGATGTTAAGCACATTCCAATTACAATATTTGATAAAGCAAGACAGTAAATTAAGAGATATATGCTGTTTAGTTCATGATGGAGTACACGGAGCCGACGAACTCTTTTATCACATGTACATGTATCCAGGCGCTATTATTACAAATACAGAAGCTAGGTGGAAAGCTGGAGACAACGACCAGTGAACACACAATTACAACGACAGGGTCATTGCCTGCGTATTCGGTTATGATAGTAACAATGCTATCACGAAACGCTTAATACGACCCGAACAAGAACACAGGTACGACGTACAGACAGACATAACATCAACAACCAAGTCAATGTCTACTGCCTTTGATAACCAGTTGTGATGCACTGGCGTGTCTACCAAAGCCAGGGCCTCGTGGTCTGTAGACATGTATGATAACCGCTACACGACAGTTAGTAGTAAAGCTGGGGAGAGAGAGAGAGAGTTGAACACACAATTACAATAACGGGGTCGTCGCCTGCGTATTCGATTATGATAGTACAAATGCTATCACGAAACGCTTAATACGACCCGGACAAGAACACAGGTACGACGTACGGACAGACATAACATCGACAACCAAGTCAATGTCCACGGCCTTTGATAACCAGTTGTGGTGCACTGGCGTGTCTACCCACCCCATGATTGAGCCCGGGGCCTCGTGGTCTGTAGACATGTATGATAACCGCTACACCACAGTAGGTAGATAAAGCTGGGGAGCATTGGGTGTGTTATTATATTACTGGGCCACGCTCTATTGAGTTCTTTGATTCGTTAAGTGAAAAAGGACTGGACCTCATCGAAGAGTTCGTGAATAAATTTGATAATGTTAAGCGATCACATGTTAAAGTGCAGCCAGATGTTGCATTATTGTGCGGGTTATACTGTATGTTTTTCTTGCATTTAAGGGTTAGAGGCTGTAGTTTAGAGGATATTATGGAAATGTTTGATAAAGAAGATTTAGATAATAATGATAAACTTGTGGTGGCTGCATATGTACAATGTGTAGAAGTTGTTGAACAACTATTGCCGTTGGTACTAATGATATTGTACAAGTGTTGCCTTTGGTACTAATCTGCTTTGCCAACTGCGCATAATTTGTACAGCCACTTTTACACTTTGTATACAGATATTTGTGACAAAGTTTGATGATTTTAGGGGTAAGAAAATGCATATAAGGTGTAAATCCACTAGAACTTCATTCAGATCGATCTGATCAAAAAGCTCTGAAAAGGATTCTAAAATAACATCTATTTTGGAGCATTCTCTCTGAAAAGATCTTTGAAAACTCATTATGGCAACAGTGAAGAATGGAAAATCTGTTCCGTCTGTTACTTCAACCAGCGAGGTGCCCATGGAGAAACAACTCAAAATTAAACCTAATCTTACTTTGCTCATCCCGCGCCAGCGAGACAGTTAATCGTCAAGACACCTTCAGCACCAAAGAGACCAGCAGCTATGAAGAGAACTATCAGCACAATGGCAGTCGTTGACAGCAACGGCGAGGATGATTTGACAGCAACGGCGAGGATGATTTGACAGCGACAGTGATGGCGAGGATGATTTGACAGCGACGGCGAGGATGATTTGACAGCGACGGCAAGGATGATTTGACAGCAACATTGAAGGGAGGATGATTTGACAGCAATGGCGAGGATGATTTGACAGCGACAGCGCAACGGCGAGGATGATTTCGATACCCCCAAGTTCAAGAAGCCAAGAAGCCATCAGCAAAAATCGAGACTGAGCCAGTGTCTTCTGATGAATCTGAGGATGAAGGTATTGCAGAGGCAGGCGAGGGGTACGACACTGATGAAAGTGAATTTCAACAGTCACAGCAGCAGGACTCATTGGGCCCAGATGCCGACGCGATGACAACAACGATAACGTTGTGGAGATGAAGCAGCTGGAGAGGCCTGAGAAGAAGAGAAGCATGCGATGAAATGTAAGAAGTGTCTGTTCTCATACAAAAAAATACTTTTGAAGCTTATTCCATAGGCTATTCTTACTTTGTAAGGAGATTTGCGAATATTATTATATTAATGTCGCTGTCTGAATTTATTAAGATATTGCATAAGCAACTTACAGGGGCCCTGCTTGAGAAAGGTAATTAGAAAACTGCAAAGGCTTTCAAATTGGTAGACAGGCAGAAACAGAACGGTAGGTTTTTATGTATGCTGTAGCTATAGAAGACTTTAAAACCATGGTTGATCATAGAGATGAATTTATGCAGGCTATGACCAGTGTCAATCTAAGTGTTGGGATGATGGCTACTGACTCTGTTCCTCTGGAGCAAAAGTAGCAGTTGAAATTATCCCCAACACAGATAGTGTCGGTTAACTTCTTTAACGGCAGAAGCACTTTGGATATAAAAATTGCTTTTAAAAGCCAAATGGAACCCGTACCCCCACTACCATAGGCTATTTCTCCTTTAAAAAAAATTCTCAGGTGATTGGGGTGACGCCTGGCATACCGCAAATGACGTAGCTTTCAGGACAATTTACGAAGGGATTCAAAAGACTCTTCATACCGGGGCTGCTAAAAACATTGCAAAGGAATTAGAAAAACATTCTGGTATGATAGAATAAAATTTTGTTAATGCATTCAAGATATAACAAGAACTGGTCCAGGTCCATGTTCCACTTTGTGTTGCAGAGCCAGAAAGAGCATTTACTGGCAGTAGGGTTTTACCGACATAAATTATGAACACTTAAAGCTGGATTATTACAATGCATTCTACAGAATGTGGTGAATATGGTGCCAGATATGTCTGTAGAGGGGGTGAGCGGGTTCGAAGTTCTTAATACTGAACGGCTCAAAACTGTGAGGAATGTTTCACTCTAACTCATCAATTACATGCTGGTTTTATGCTGATACCTCGAGGGAGGGCAGTGGTCAAACCGTGACAGCAATAAGATTGCGGAGCAGATGTTTGTTAGAGAGTGCCTACCTACTATGTTAGTCTTAAATTTCTCAAAGAAACCACAATTTACCAGTGCAAATTTCCTGCCTTTATTTAACTTTATTTAACCACCCTCCCCTAAGAATCGTTTAGGAACCCCCCTACCCCCTGATTGAGATACATCAATACAAAAGGGTCAATAACAGATTGAATGCAAAAAGATGAAATATATCTAGCAAAATTGAAATTAGACACATTACTCCTAGCTGCCTAGTAGATATACAATATGGATATAATATATCTATGAAATTAGCCACAGATATAATATATTGAAATTAACACAGATATATTTTTGAAATTAGCCACAGATGAATAATATATCTAAAAATTAGCCATAGATATGAAATAAATCTAGAAATTAACCACAGATATATAATATCTATAAAATTAGTCACAAATATATAATATCTATAAAATTAGCCACAGATATATCATATATCTCTGAAATTAGCCACAGACATATAATATATCTATAAATTACCTACAGATATATATATCTATGAAATTAGCCACAGATATATAATATATTTGAAATTAACCACAAATGTATCACATATCTATAAAATTAGCCACATAAATATAATATCTATGAAATTAGCCACAGATATATAATATATCTGAAACCAATTAGCCACAGATATATAATATATCTATGAAACTAGCCAGATATATTATATATGTATGAAATTAGCCACAGATGTATCTCAATGAAATTAGCCACAGATATATAATATATTTATAAAATTAGCCACAGATATAATCTCTATGAAATTAGCTAAAGATAGGTATATAATATATCTATGAAATTAGCCTCATATATATAATATATATCTATGAAATTATACAGATTATCATATAGCTATCAAATTAGCCACAGATACATCATTTATCTATGAAATTAGCCACAGATATATAATATATCTATGAAATTTGCCACAGATATAAAATACATCTATATAAATTAGCCACAGATATATAATATATCTATGAAATTAGCCACAGATATATAATATATGTATAAAATTAACAACAGATATATAATATCTATAAAATTAGCCACAGATATATAATATATCTATAAAATTAGCCAGATATATATAATATATCTATGAAATTAGCCACAGATATATAATATATGTTTGAAATTAGCCACATATATATAATATATTTATAAAATTAGCCACATATATATAATATATGTATGAAATTAGTCACAGATATATAATGTCTATAAATTAGCTACAGATATATAATATATATCAAATTAGCCATAGATAAATAATTTATGTATGAAATTAGCCACAGATATATAGTATATCTATAAAATTAGCAAAAACTGCAACCTCACTTTGTGCTGTCAGTTCCTTAAAATTTCTTGGGAAACCAATCATAAATAAGAAATGACACTTTTTCCCAAATTTTGGGAGATTCATATCTAACATGCAATCTGGAAAATCACTAAACCAGTAAGCCTGTGGTATTTAGAAACATAGATCTTTGTCAACATAAATACAGTAATCATGAAAAAAGACAACAAGTGCATTTATTCTTGATGAGCATATATAAATCTATTTCAAAATATTGTATAAATTAAACAAGATGATGTAAGGTCAAGGTTCATTCAAACACTGATGTAAAAAGCAAGGCTTGTTGATGATGATAATTTCAAAAATTCACCATTCCACCTAGCACTTAAAAAGAGAAAATGTTGAAAGTTCTATGGCATCTCAAGATGAATAGCCTATATGCAACAATTGCAGCACTATGGAGGATATGGGGGGTGGGGAATTTCCCCTGTGAGATCGCTTTTTCCCCCACTTGCCCCCAGAAATTTTGGAAAGTGACATATTTTGTCCGATTCATAGGCACCAATGAGACAAAAATTACCCCTCTTGACCAAAATCCTGGCACGTGTCAGATTTTGTGTAGAATTGTATTGAATTTTGAAAACAGCTCTTTTAGTTTTTGAATGAAGGCTAATCAAAGATTGAAGATTTTCAAGACATGCTAAATTTATGACATAATGGTATTGTGATGCATGGTTCGACGGACAACTCAAAACATCTGTTTGTAATTCAATACATTTGTGCTGTAAATGCCACCCTTGATCCCATATGACAACCCATCCTACCTACCAATATGGCATCCCATCCTGCCCATATGCCATCTGACAAAATGTCCTTATGCCATCCCATCATTTGTTTCATTTGATATCCCACCCTCTTTATATGAATTCCCACCCTTCATCCCATATGTGCCATCCCACACTGTGTCTCAACCTAACTCCCACCATTTGTCCCAAAAACCATCCCACCCTTGACTCACACATCAGTTGATATACACAAACAATTCCCACATCACATCCTTCTTACAGTAGTCAGGCTCCCAAGTGTCGCCTCTACGTAACCCCAGCATCCATTTCTCCGTGGACTTCCTTGAGAGCATCCTCCATCGTAAGAGGTGCAGATCTGTGTTGATTCAGATACGCCTTGGTGTCTTCCAGGGTGGTGTACTTGTGGTCACACTGGACCGACTGCAACAAGGACTGATGGACAGCCAACATGTTCTGAATGGATCTCTGGGTTTGTTCCACTTGAAGTTTCAGCGTTTGGTGGAGCAGAAGAGTGGCAGGATCAAAATATGAGATAGCTGTTTAAAAATGTAATGGAAATGTTTATGACTAAGTCAGGGTTAAGTACAGAGCACAACAATTTCATTAAAAGATTAAAAATTAATTAAAAACAAACAACATAAAAACCTCTCAAAATCAGAGGTCCTGTGGAGAATATCTTCCAGTGACCATCTTGTATGACAAAGACCTATTATACACATTATTATTATTTATTGAACTTGATATAGCGCCAACCAGAACGTAGTTTTCATTGGCCCTTTACAATACATATATACAGGTAGGTAAAAGTTAAGTTAAGAAAAGGTAAAAAAATTAAACATACAAATACTATAATATATATATATATATATATATATATATATATATATATATATATATATATATATATATATATATATATATATATATATATATATATATATATATATATATATATATATATATATATATATATATATATATATATATATATATATATATATATATATATATATATATATATATATATATATATATATATATATATATATATATATATATATAAATATATATGTGTGTATATATATATATATATATATATATATATATATATATATATATATATATATATATATATATATATATATATATATATATATATATATATATATATATATATATATATATATATATATACATACATACATACATACATACATACATACATACATACATACATACATACATACATACATACATATATATATATATATAAAAGTTAAGGTAAGAAAAGGTAAATGTGAAACATACAAATACTATAAAAAAAAAATATATATGTATATATATATATATATATATATATATATATATATATATACATACATACATACATACATACATACATACATATATGCATACATACGTACATACATGCATACATACATACATACACACACCCATACATACATACATACATACATATATATATATATATATATATGGATATTAACAAGAGTTATACTTACTGTACCTTCCATGCTATAAATATGCAATCGCTATCTGGTACATAACCTGATTTTTTGCACTTCTAACCGACCTTAAAAACGTAGTTACCAGCCCAGCCCTAACCTCCATAATATATCCATCACTTAACATTCCACCGAGGCCTGAACAAGAGGAGAGGTGGGCCGGGATGCATGGAAGGTAAGTATAACTCTTATAAATATCCCAGCAACGCTTAGCGGGGTAAATTTACTTTAAGTTATACCTTACCTTCCATGCTATAAATATGCAATCAGATTGCAACCGAGGATAAAAAGGAAGGAAGTTCAGGTCGCAGCACAATTTTCTAAAGAAACACGCACTAATCTTATCCCGCTTAAAGGACGAAATTCCTTCTCCCCTTAAGGATGAAAGACCTTAGAGTGGGAAGTACTAAAACATAGTAAACCACTTCTAGTTACAATCAAACCGAACAAGGCACTATTCATTAACAGAAACTGAGGCAAACACTGCATGAACCTGAGTTAGAAACTCGGAAAACATGCCAACCGGAAGAGCGTTTGGACAGGATATGAATATCATAGTAGTGTCTACAATAACGCCGCAAAATGCACCGGGTTCGTCCACGAGACGGAACTGGCTGGTAAAATACAATTGGGAATGAAGCATGTACTAGCTAAAACGAATTGCAGAATTCCTGGACCGGAGAAAAATTTGTTAGCGGATAACTGCATAAGAGCAAAAGTTAGCGGAGGTAACACGAACTTCGCAAAATAAGTCAGGCAAAAAACAAGGGAAAAAAGCGCAATATGCGTTTTCCCGAACAGCAGCACGAGAAAACCCGTGAAAGGGGCTATACCTCGAACCCAAGTGCATACCCCGGCCGTTCCATGAACAGTGTCGACTACTTTGGGAGATTGCCTCTGGACGAGCCATCGGAGGAAAATGTCTCGTGACACAGTACAATGAGATCTCCGTGTATCTTCCCAGTGGTCGCGAGTCAATGACCGTCAACCCAACTAGAAAACCTCGGTGGATGGCTGCAAGCTATCCCAGAGCCCGTGACTGAACGAAGTCTGAGAGAGTGACCCCTCCAAAACAGGGAGGGGGGGTGAACAACTCCTCAGAAAGGCCTTGCTACGCCAAAGATCGGCAGACAAAAGCCACACCGTCAAACGAAGTGCACTGGGACTGTGATGCAGTTTCCCGGAGCCCAGGAAAAAGACAAAAGTCGACCCTGACCCGAGGCTCGAATGGGAAGCCTACAAGGTCTTGAGCAGCTGAGGGGACCGCAGTTGGCCAGGCCAAGTGGGCACTATCGGTCGTACGTCGCCTTGCTTAGCATACTCAGTACTAGCGTGAAATGCGAAAAACGTAACTCACATAGTGAGTCCCTTCGAAAGTAAATGCGTCGACCCCGAAACCCGCGGGTCAGGAGATAGGACGCAAAGAATCGATAGCTTGCAATCGCCCACGGATGCGGACAGACCTACGTCCGGAAGTTCAAATAAGGTCCTGATCGCTCTGGTCACCTATGAAAAGCACACCCATCCTGTGGGGGTTCCAATGAAGCGAGACGATTGTGATTATGTTCTCGTATTCCGAGGTGAGTGGCCTAAAGGCTGGCATAGTTCGTCCTGTGCCGAGACAAGGGGAAGGATTCCAAAAACTCTTGGGAGTCTGTTCCTGTCTGTCCGAAAAGGAGACCACAAAAGTGACCACAAAAGTGGTGTAAAGTTGGCACGAATCTGAACTGCCTTGCTCAGTATTAGCGGTAAAAGGTGAAAAATGCCCAGCATACTGCCTGTAAAAAAAGGCCAAGTACATGTCCAAGTTTCTGTCATAGGGGGTCACATGAAATGTGCCCCTACCTTGACCAAGATGCATCCGTCGGCACTAACGGTGAAAGTCTGATGGGTGGAAACTTCGTTCCTCACAACAAATGGGAGCGTCCGCACTACCACCAAAGTGGGGTGGCCACCGACTAAACGTGTGAAGCGGAGGTACTGATTGAGGGTAGACTTCAACATCGTCCTCCCCATGACTTGCCAAGTCTGGAGGTGTTGAAAATACGCATCGATTGCTGATGGCTGGTGGTGTGTGGGAGGCAAGACGGAAGTCTGGACGTAAAGAGGTCCTTTAAGGAAGGAAACGTCCTTCCATGGATGGAACTAAAATTCTTCCCATTAGAGCTTCCAGCTTCTTTCTCTGTCCCTACTACGGGACCTGCTCCGTTGTGGAGAGAACCGTGAAAATGAGCAAAATGTCGAACGTCGGCAAAATGCCTAAGGTGAAATGCTGTTGAGCGGGAAGAGTCATTCAGGCTGATAGCACTGATAAGGTAATTCTAACATAGGGTTAACGTACGTCGTACACTTTCACGGGCCATTAACTCTGTAAAAAATTTGTTGTGGAGCCTCGGTGATTGAGGGGCAACGTGGCAGATAAGACTGCTGACCCTAAGCAAAGTTTGTTTAAACTTTACTGAACTAAACCAATGGTTAGCGAATTAAAAGGCAGGCCGTTAATATAAAATGTATACAAAACGGGCTGCTAACCGTGTAAGCTATGTAGCTGCAAGACAGTTTGGGGTCATAATACCACAGAGCCATAAGTCATTGTCTACGGCTCCAAAGCGGTGTCTGAAAACTGTAGCAATGGGGAACCGCATAGCTCTAGGCCACTCCTATCAACAGCGAAACTTGTATATGAAGTTGATTAAAAAAGGTGTTAACGTACAACGTATACTTACAACCTTGGAACTGCGGAGCCTATGGCTACGGATGTGGAGAAAACTAATACCGTATGTCTGTACAGGTAGTTAACTAACTAACTTGTGGTAGTAAAGCCACATGCCGCGTTGAACTGCTTTAAGGTGTTTAAGTATAGTATGAACTTTACATGCCGTTGTTTTCAATAGCTACCCCGATCGTGAGATTGTCTATCAAAAGGCCACCTATGTCAAGAAAAGTATCCTTCATGGAGTTAATTTTGACAGGGGGTTTAACGTACTACGTCAACTGTATAACCCAAGCACTGGGGTAGAAATCACGAAAGAGTTGACATCCTGTGTATACTACACGGGCCGTTAATTCCATTAAACACCCTTCTCCATGGAAATGAGAAGCTCGTGACTACGTGGGAGGACTAACGCCGTACTCAGTACGCGTCCCCGTTAAGTAGTATAGAGCCGTTATGGATCTACAAAGGCGTCAACGTGACAAGTACATTCCACTAGCTGTCCGCCCAGTGTGCCTCTGTTCACCACGGAGCAACAAAGCTAGTGGCAAATCAAGGGGGACAACTGGTACTGGTACGTGTCCCTAACGTAATAGCTATCAGTACAGAGAAACTGTTTGGGTCTACGATAGCGTTTACGTACTACATCTGTTACATGAGTCGTTACCTCAGTATACTTCAATTCACCACGAGGCCACTGAGTAAGTGGCTATGCGTGAGGGAGAAAAGTAGTACTCAGTACGCGTTTCTGTTGGAATAGCTCAAAATATACTGGAGCCGTATGGGACACGGAGGAGTTCACATGCTACGCAAGCTATACGAGCCGTAAACTAGGGATTGGGAAGGGATGGGGGGAGGGGAGGGGAGGGTCTACCGTTGTACTCAGTACGTGTCCCGGTAAGAACTACTGGTTGCTTACCATACAGTTGCGCTGCTGGTGTATGCCGTTAACTCCGTTTGTATCCGTTTACCACGGAGCAGCGTAGCTGGTGGCTACATGTGGGGGACTGCTGTCAAACGCTATACGCGTCCCGGTAAGAATGACGACCGCGGAACTCTGTAGCACGCGGCTATCGGTCGCATTATCCCGAAGATGTGTTACCCAGGTTTATCGTACGTTGTATGTTATCCCGTGTGGGTCCTGTGGGGGCCGTAATGGCCCATTCACTGGAGCCGTATAAGGCTAGGCTCTGAGAGCGTGAGAGCCCGTACAGGGCCGTGCAACGGAGCCGCAAGGGGTTGTAGAGTGTAGCTATGGAGCTGTATGGTCCTGTAAAGTCGTGTCCTGGACTCGTAAACCCATATCTTGAAGCCGTTCAGAGGGCCCGTAAAGTTGTGGTACTGCCAGGTTTACTGTACGTTGTACGTAAAACCATGTTAATTTCTTTAGAATTTGAGCGGAACATCATGTCCAACGCAAAAATTATATTCAGTGTACTTCGGATGGACATGGAACTATGTAACACGGAGAAAATAGCTCTCGTGATGCTATGACTCTCGTGGAGGTGGTTTTCTTATCACCCGGCCACCAAGCTTCGTAACCTAAGGAAGCGCTCACACGCGACACATCGCGGGGTATCCTGCATTATGCACCAACATTCGGGGACCTGTCCTCCGTGTCCATGATGCTGGTAAAATATTTTGCGGAACCGTGACGTTCAACGCGGAAATCTTACTAAGGTAGCTCACACAGCCGTGGAACTGCATAGCTAATGGCTACGGGACCAAGAAGAAAATAGCTCTCGTGGTGCAATACTTCTTGCGAAGATTGTCACTTGTCACCAGACCACGTAGCTTCGTAGCTAGTGGGTGTAATTCCGGGTTAATCGTATGGTGTACGTTATCCCGTTACAAAACTATGGAGCTGTACGGACCCATTCACCGGAGCTGTATGGAGCCGTGGGCCACAGAGCCGTATGGAACCGTCTGGTTGTCCAACGGACCCACAAACACGGGCCATGGAGCCGTCCAATGGACCCATACAGTCCCGTAAACACGGACCATGGAGCCGGCCAATGGATCCGTACGGACCCGTAAACACGGGCAGTGGAGCCGTCCAATGGACCCGTAAAAACGGGCTGTGGAGCCATCCAATCAACCCGTACAAATGTAAACACGCGCCATGGAGCCGTCCAATGGACCCGTATGGACCAGTAAACACAGGCTGTGGAGCCATCCAAAGGACCTGTAAACACGGACCGTGGAGCAGTATGGAGCCGTCCAATGGACCCATAAACACGGACTGTGGAGCTGTATGGAATCGTCCAATGGACCCTTACGGAGCCATCACGGACCCGTGCGGAGCCATGAACACTTGCCCTGGAACCATATGGATCCGATCACCGGAGCCGTATGGAACAGAAAGGACCCGTGAAATCACTTGTGACTCTCGTATAACCTCTTTGGGTGCCACCTTTATGTGGCCCTCCTGGTCCCTATCGTGGAACTGTGGACCACAGCGGTGTACAAAGGGTTTACTCACTAAAAATCCGGCCTCCCACAACTCAGTAATCTTATCGAGAAGGGGGCGCTTCTATATAGTAGTTTATTTTAAGTGACGTCTAGGACGCCACTTAGCTTATCAATATAGACTCGGGTAACTTACGTCTGACTGAGCGCACCCGTGGCCCTTCCGACTCAGTAATCTATCGAGTCAGAGGCCTCCAGGGGGTTAATCAGGAAAAATCTAACCAAGTAAACTACGAACACAGGCCTCCACGACTCAGTAATCTATCAAGAAGGTAGCCCTCGCGTAAAAGAAACTCTGAGACCGATTGATTTATATCTCCTCTTGGTGTTTTTCTGAAAAGTAAAAATATATATGAATGCATACATATACACTTACACCAGGCGCCCCTACAGGGGATGTACCTACAACCCTGCATCAAACATAGACAGGCAAGCAACAGCAATTTAGTACATCAAAAAATTTTATCACAAAAATTTCTATCTGAAATTTTTTAGAAACCCGAGAAAATGCACCAAACGTAAATTCTTTAATAGCGTAGGGGTAGCGTGGAAAACACGAATCACTGAGTAACTTGGCATCTGTGGAGACAAAAAGAAATGATTTGATCTCCTGTGAAGAGGATGTCAGAGAGACCCCCTCAAGGTCTCTCCAAAGCCCCAAAATTCAAGCTTGAAAATTAAAAACTTTGTCTTAATTATATGCAAAAAAACGAATACACGATATGTTCTGGTAACGTTAAACAAAATCTCTATTGTAACAACTGTAGCTCCTTGGAGCTGTAAGAAACCAACTCCTCGAACACCCTGTGGTGGCGTCGACCCAATACGCATGCGCCAAAATTGATTGCATATGAGAACCTGTACTGAAGATATCCTAACATGTTAATACAATGCATAGTATAACTCTAAGCTCTCCTCGTGGAAGGGCGGGGCCGAGGGTGAAAAACACTTAAACCTAGGAGCAAGAGGTCTACTAGACAGGCACACTTGGTGCTCTAGGGCCTAAAAACACCCGCCGCGAGAGTGGGACTCTCTCGAACTAGCCACCCGCTTTGTACGAATGAAGACAAAAACACTCTATCCTAAGTGTAGGCTACACGGGCAAGTCCTGTGAGTCGGACTGAAGAAATCCCGGACCCATGGTTAATCTCATCTTACCTCAGAAGACTTGAAAAGGCGAACCAGATAAGATAAAGCAACATAAAAACCTGCCTGGTAGAAGCTGCAAAAGAGAAAATTGTTAGAAAAAGGATAAACTTATCAAAGAAAATTTGACCAATTCCAGCGATGTTGTGAAAACAACGTGCTGAAAAAGAGTGAGGGTTAGTGGAGGTTATATGGAGGTCAGGACTGGGCTGGTAACTATGTTTTTAAGGTTGGTTAGAAGTGTGTTAAAATCAGGTCATGTGACCAGATTGCATATTTATAGCATGGAAGGTAAGGTATAACTTAAAGTAAATTTAAAAATTGGTCAATCTCTGATCAGCTGTTTGTTTGATGAGAGTTTAACGGCACCACAATAGCAAGGGTCAAATTGTGCCTGAGAGGTTAGATCATTCCAGAGGTAGGAAGGAGAGTAAACAGGGGGGAGATTGAGAGAATCAGCTGTAACTCAAAAACTAAAAGAGCCATTCACAAAATGGATCTGCTCAGAGTTGAATATAAATGATGTAGAAATTCATCCTATCCATAGACCTTTGAAACTTAATATCTCCTGAAAGCAACCAGATATTGAGTAGTATCATTCCTGTTTATCTTGTAAAAAGCAAGATGCATATAATTGACTACTAAAGTAATCCTTTAACAAAGCATATACTTAGCTAGCTGTGAATAAAGCCACACTATTTTCAAACTGACATAAAACCTACCATCCAACGTCTCAGGTCTAATTGTTGTGGATGGGTTCTGCTGGAAAAGCCTGTTGATAGATTCAGCTGTGAGAGGGGGCACGCGATCTGTTAAAGAAAAGAAATGAAGAAACCATGAGGGGTTTAGAAAGTGTCAGCTCCCAGGGAAAGGGCACGGAACACCCCAATGGGATGCCATGTGGGACATAAGGAGAGATACCATTTGGGACATATGGTTGGATTAATGTGGGACATAGGATGGGATCCATGTGAGACATAGGGTGGAATGCCATGTGGATCATAGGGTGGAATGCCATGTGGGTCATAGGGTGGAATGCCATATGGGACATATGGTGGAATGCCATGTGGGAAATATGGTGGAATGCCATGTGGGACATACTGTATGGTGGAATGCCATGTGGGAGATAATGGTGGATGCCATGTGGGACATACGGTGGAATGCAATGTGGGACATACTGTATGGTGGAATGCCATGTGGGACATATGGTGGAATGCAATGTGGGACATAATGTATGGTGGAATGCCATGTGGGAGATATGGTGGAATGCCATGTTAACTATGGAAATACTGCAGTAGTAAATTAAATGTCCATCAAACATTGTTTTTCATCAAGTGCCAGAGAGAGTTATCTGCTGAAGGAGCTGACTACAAACTTAGTTATATACAAACTTACTGTAGTTATACATACAAAATTGATAATTAGAACGGTAAATACCGTCATGGTTGACATGCCCATGCAAATTGACACTCATATCATATGATCCGGCCAATTATAAAAATGGCATCTCACACTATGTCCCACATGGCATCCCATGTCCCACATGGCATGCCACCCCATCCCATCCATTGTCCCACATGGCATTCCACCATATCTCCTACATGACATTCCACCATATGTCCCACATGGCATTCCATCATATGTCCCAAATGGCATTCCACCATGTCCCAAATGGCATTCCACCATATGTCCCATATGGCATCCAATCCTATGACCCACATGGCATCCCACCCTGTCCCACATGGATCCCATCCCATGTCCCAAATGGCATCCCACCCCATGTCCCACATGACATCCCATCCCACCCCTTGTCCCACATGGCATTCCACAATATCTCCCACATGGCATTCCACCATACAGTATGTCCCACATGGCATTACACCATATGTCTCACATGGCATTCCACCTATGACCCACATGGCATTCCACCCTATGTCTCACATGGATCCCATCCTATGTCCCACATTAATCCAACCATATGTCCTACATGGCATCTCTTCCTGTCCCACATGGCATCCCTCCCTGTCCAACATGGCATCCCTCCCTGTGTCCCACATGGCATCCCTCCCTCCCCATGTCCCACATGTCACCCCACTTTATAATCCTGCATCAGTGGCTTCCCACCTGATGTCCCACATGGCATCCCACCTTATGTCCCACCATATGTTCCCATCCTACCTTATGTCCCACATGGCATAACATCCCATGTCCCCATGGCCTCCTACCCTATGTCCCACATAGCCTCCAACCCTATGTCACACATGGCATCCCAACCTATGTCACACTCTGTGTTACTTGTGGCATCCCACCCCATGTCCCACATGGCATCCCACCCCATAACATCCCATGTCCCACATGATATACCATCCCATAGCATTTCACCCTATGTCCCTCATGGCATTTCACCTTATATCCCACATGGCATCCCACCCTGTTCCACATGGCATCCCACACTGTGTCCCACATGGCATAGGCTCCATAAGAAGTCTCGTCCTAGCTATCACAGTCCCTGATTGAGCACACTATGTATGAAAATCTGTCAGTCCATATAATAACTTATATGCAAATGACCTGTTGAATAAGAAAAACAAAAGGCAGAGTCAATAATCATGCCTTGGTGCATACCACATGGTATATATTCTATCCTATGTCCTGCATGGCCCCCATCAATGTCCCATATGACATACCTTCCTATGTCCATATGCAGTCACATCCTGTCACACACCCTGACTAAGCATACTAAGTAGAACAAGTCTTGTCAGTTTATATACTGTAGCAACTTTACGCAAATGAACAAAATAATAAAGACGGAGTTTAACAATCATGCCTGATACAGCCGTTGGTGCACAAATATTTTGAAGAAGTTAAAGGGTTTTAAATCTCCAGTTTTATGAGAGACACTTGAGGATCTTTGAAGAATTTTGGAAATTATATCATCTTGCAGTTATCTTCGAAGGAAATATCAAATGTTTTGTAGACTTTTTAAGGAAACTAATCTTCACCCTGTCTTAAGAGTCTGAAAAACTGTAACATTTCTTCCAGCCTTCCATGATAACTAAAGAAACTTTTAACTTTTTCTGAGTAACTCTGAAGAAACTTTAACATATTCTGAGAATTTCTCAGGCAAAACTGTGGCCGGCCGGCCGACGAAATAGCCATAATATAGGTTCGCATTATACTTTGCATGCTCACCAAAAATGAAATACAAAATAAGAAATAATTGCAAAACAATAACAACTCATTTTAACAAGTCATTTGTCGTCCAATATTTTGTATAGATGAGCCTTTAACTGTTACTTGAAAGCATTTATAGTTTGTTTATTTGATGAAGGCTTAATGGCACCACGACAATGAGAGTCAAATTGTGCCTGAGAGGTCAGATCATTCTAGAGGTAGGAAGGAAAGGAAACGGAGAATGAGAGAAAATCAAGAACAAAAGTCAGAAAGCTGGGATCAAGAAAGGAGGTGCATGGGTGAAGAAAAGAAAAAAGTAGAGAGAGGGGGGTGGGAGAAGACTAAATATGGTTGTAGAGGGAAGCATGCTGAAGGAAGGAGATAATTTTATCTGGAGGAACTCAGCAATTGAGTTGTGGGGAGCGAGGGAAGCTCTGGGAAGGTTGTACAGGGGGCAAGCAAGGAGAGCGTGATGGACTCTGAGGGTGCAATGGCAATTCTTGCAGAGGGGTTGGTGGGAGCCATTAAGGAGGTGGGAGTGAGTGAGGTGGGTGTGACCTATTCTAAGACAGGTAATATGAACGTTGTCGACACGAGAGAGGTTGTGGATGGTGGGTTTGATCGGAATGGTGAGCTGGATGACGTGGAGTTTGTTATCAATTTGGGAGTCCCATGAGGTTTGCCAGCGGTCACAAACAAGGGAAGCAATAAGCAGTTTGATGTCAGAAAGGGATTTGGGAAATGGGGTAGGGGGAGGTTGAGGGCAAGCATTTATAGAGGTTGTGTTTTTGATATGATGCGGAGAGAGTTTAACAGTCTTGGAGAAATGAAAGAAACAAGTAAATTATTGAACGTTGACTTGAGATTAAAAGATGATAAAGACCACAAGCAACGGCCTGGATGATAATATGCAATAAAAATACTATCTGCTAAGATAAAAACTGATTTCCCATAATAATCTTACTGAGCTAAATATCTTATCTTTTGCTTACCAAATATCCAGTGATCGGCTAGTGTTGGTCGACTGGTCATGTTTGGACACTGGCATTCTTTGTCTTTCTTTGTTTCCTTTTGACCTTTGTTTCCATACTAGCTGTCACTGTGTGCGTGGTTGTTACAGAAGATGAGAAACTTTTATTTTGTGTCAGAGTCTCTGTGTCGGAATCCCTGTCCAAATTCTTCAATTCTGATTCCGTTCTGGAGGCAGCAGAATCAAAATCCTCTGAATATGAATTCTTATAACTTGAAGGGCTTGCTGATGATTTGCGACTTGAACGACGGGAGGATCTTCTTCTTGATCTAGAATTCCTTGATGACCTCCTAGGAGAAGAAGGTCTCCTTGATGAACGGCTCTCTGAAGCAGAACTTTGTATCTTATACCTTCTCCTGACTGATTTTGCACTTACACTAGAGGCAGACCTACTGTAAGATTGAGAGGTAGAATAAGAACTTTTGTCATCTCTCGGGCTGCTCGTTCGTCTCTCCTTGTCTTTCGGTGGCAAAGGCGTAGTCCCCTTAGACTCAATTGCAGTCTGAACTTCACTAACACTTTCAAATTCACTTTCATAATTTTGTTCTGCGGATCTGCTGGATAAATCAACTTTACCAAACAAATCGTCTACAGTTTGCAAACCAGCCAACGTCAATTCTCGGTCATCAACAACAGATTCTACGATGCTTTCTGTGGCAGTTGGTACTTCATCACCAGTCTTGTCATCCATTGACTGATGCCGGGAGCGTGACCATGATATACTTCCTGACCTCATCCTTTCTCTGTGGTTGCGAGGGACAACAGCAGCCACTTCCAAATCTTCTATCTTCATGACGTTTCCTGCTGGTCCTGAAATGAAATACAACAATGTTCAGTGAAATTCAAAATGTTGATTACAATGCAGGTTTCTGTCTCGATAAGTCCATCGAGCTTGAGTAGAAACTCCTTCATTTCTGTTGAAAATGTAAATACCGTATTTGATGTATTAAGTTTGTTTGTTTGTTTGATAAGAGATTCACAGCACCACAACAGCAAGGGTCAAATTGTGCCTGAGAGGTTAGATCATTCCAGAGGTAGGAAGGAGAGTAAACAGGGGGAGAATGAGAGAAACACGAGAACTAAAAGCCAGAAAGCTGGGATCGAGAGAGGAGGTGTATGGGTGAAAAAATAATGTAGAGAGAGAGAGGGGTGGGGAAGGAAGGATGTATTAAGTGCTCTAATCTAATTAGCGCTAACCCAACATTTTTTGACTGATAACATTACTTGATTAATTTGAAGAAGACTTAAAATAAGTTTTGGTCCATTATTTTTGCGTCTGACCCTCACAGTGTTTTTGTGGTGGTTATTGTGGGGCTAGTATAGAACCAGTTCACACAATGCAGTCCGAATATCACACAGTATGTGGCCCCTGAGCATGGGCGCTTTTTACGAAGAAACTTCAGACCTAAAAAGTGCTGTAATTCAATTTTCGTAAGCACCCCGGGTGCATATTACATCGAATACAGTAGTATGTTTCTTTTCTGATAATCTAGATGTATTTGTAAGAAGTGAAAATAAAGTGTGTTCCAATCAATCAATCAAAGAGTTGGTGACAAATCAACAGTATCATCATGCCAGTGTGCAATAGCAAATTCACAATGTAAAACCAAGCAGTAATTTATGATCCAAGTGAATTATTTCCTAAATTAGGATTCACATTCAAGACAGGGCTGTCAAGATGATCAATCAGCCCAGGGGACAAACTGAAAATCCAGGCCCTTATGTTCAAAAAATCTAAAGAGCAAAAAAAAAGGTCAAAACACCTATATCCGTTCAAATTTTACACCGTTTTCGCCCTTGTCAAGCACCAATTTTTTTGGGGCCACAGTTTGAATGCACATTCCTTTTCTTAATTCTTACAGGTGGTTGTGATCAGGGCCTCTATACATGGGGGGGGGGGGGCATTGCCCCCTTGTGAAACTGCATCAACATACTTACCAGGTGAGGGTGCAAAGTTCTCCTCAATATCCTGCGAGGGTGGGTCAGATTTACTAATGTTTCATCTTCATCACTAGACAGCACTCTCTTTATGAATGGCGTGGACACACGTTTGGGTGCTTCTTCTGGAGATGTGGCTTTTGGTATAGATGCCCTAGCAGGAGCCTGAAGCAATCATGAGAAATATTCAAAAGGTTTCTTTGCAAATCATTTTAAAAGAAAGTGAATATACTACAGAAACATAAATATTTTGAACTGTCCTTTATATATTAAATGAGAGTTTATCAATCACATAGATTTTCATGGGAAATTTAATTTACTGGGTGCTTTTAAACCAACAGAAATCGACCAACCACAACCT
This sequence comes from Chiridota heheva, assembly GCA_020152595.1. NCBI lineage: Eukaryota > Metazoa > Echinodermata > Holothuroidea > Apodida > Chiridotidae > Chiridota > Chiridota heheva. The sequence goes on from JAIGNY010001016.1 coordinate 1,070,892, forward strand.
GGCAGAGAAGCCTAGCTAGATGCGGAGTTCAAGCCCATCCGCATGTCCTGGGGAAGCCAAGAGAGTAGCTCAAGACTTGGATAGATGGAGACTTGCAGTGGAAGGCCCTATGTTCCGACTGGGGCGAAGAGGACTAAGTTGAGTCTACACCCACTGAAAAATATTAACCTAACTTTGTTAGATAAACCCTATAAAAAGTGCTATCTTATGGTATCGTGGTATATATACAGTACTTGTGAAAAATGGAAGTAATGCAGGATGTCTCTTAATAATTCACAACGTGTGTTATGTTACAAAACATCAGTCCTTCAGTTTGACACCTTTATGAAGAACTTAATAAAGTAGGGCACACAAACTGTCACTTATGACAAGAAGTTCATGAAATATTTCTGGAACTTTTTTGTAAAGTTTTTACCATTTGGAGAGAAATCGTAGCATGAAAAAGAAAATCCTTCCGTGTCTGTCATAGAATTAACATTTCTAAGTTAGATGATTGACAGCTTTTCCAACCAATCACTGCACGAATTTGCCTAGCAACAAAATCTGCATAATCGAATGGGGCAGAAATTCTGCATGGTTCTGGTACAGTACATCTAGTTATTGGAGCACGCTCATGCAGTCAATGCAATATACAGCACAAAACAAATTTCTGCACACCTAGACTGAGTGACGACAAGATAGTGACCAAAAATTGCGCTCACGGGCCCGCTACGGGATTTGTAAATCTGATTCCCATTACCCAGAATGGTTAACAAACAGAATTTTGTTTATTCCTTTTGTTAAAAACTCTGAAGATCTGGAGAAGTACCATAAATGGATCAAAAATTGCGACAGGCCACATGAACATCGAAAAGTCAACACATTAGTCATGCATGATTGTGGATTTGAGGTTTGTTTGCCCCACCTAGTTACTGCATTGCTATGGTGGGTGTGGCTTATTTCCTAACCCAGACGTGTCAATTCATGAAGATCCTATTTGCAGTGACAATCTTTTCAATCACATCTTTCTTTCAAACATCTAGTCTTTATCTCTACCTCTCCCTATGTTATTTCACATTTAATAAAGTTTGTAACTTGTTGAGCACCCTTTCTAACTTCGGAAGAAAAAAAACATCAACAAGAACTGATATATTGAGTACAGAAGCTGTAGTTAATGAAAGAAAAAAACATCCTCACAGTGTCTTGAGAAAAATCACACCCAGGGGCATAAATACCAGGGTGTGTGGGGCAGACAGGGGTGTTATACCCCTACTTTTGGTAAAGCTGTTGGTAAAATTGAAGACCTGTCAGTAAATCAAGGTCTGCGTTGGTAAACCTTCTATCAAAGACAATGAAAACTTTATCAAACAGATTGAAAAAATAATAAATCATATTATGGCACTCGTTCTGCGATTATGGACCAATGATTTTTTTTTTTAATTTGGTTTTCAAAAATGTTGACGTTATGAGGGCCAGTAAATGTGGAATATACTTTTGTCAGTACTCTTTCGTTGGTAAATTTGGAATTTTAACCCCCCCCCTCCCCCCCTCCCTGCCCAATCAAAAGGGTCTACTGACACCACTGATTACACCACAGATCAAGGTTCTTAATTTGCCTCACATATTACCTACAAAACTGAAATATATCAATCATGATGTTATTTTTACACATAAAATATAAGTGTGTCAAACATCTTCATTTATTTCTATTTTTGTTTTATTGTGGTGAAAAGTTTTTCACAAAGCAATTTTATAATTGATCTCTTATTTTTCTTTTTATATTTGAGCTTTTGCATCCAGCAGTTGGTCTAAATGGAAGAACTACTTTTGGTCAAGCACCCATCTCATTACTATGTATATTAATGTATGTTTCAATAAAAACTTCACCCCTTAACGAAGGTGTATCGTTCAGCCAGCATCTCAGTTTTTTTCATGAGGTTTCTGTAATTTGGCTGCCAGTAGACCTACTGTACATGAATAGGCCTTATGTTGGAAAGAGTTTTGTGGGTGGGCCCCTGTTCAGTCACTTAAGTAAGCACAGGTATTTAGAAATGTAATAATTGCTAGTTAATTTCTAGGCCTAACACTCGTATTTTTGCAGCTCATGATGTCTTTAATATTGCAAAGTAAGAACATTGGAACTCCAATTATCTAAAGATACCGTTGGCCCACACTGGTCAAACCCTAGATGAAAATAATTAATCATTATAGAGAATATTGGTTTTCATTCTGAATTCTAAATTTATTTACTATCCTAGACATTGTTTAAAATAAAATATTTTAATTTTGGATCAAATCTTTGTGGCTTTTGAGGCAAAACAGGCAAATTATTATCAGATTTGTTCCTAATGCTGTACTATGTTAAAACTTAATACTTAATAGTGATCAGAATTTTGAAAAGCAGCTCCGAAGGTAATTTAACACAGGCTACTAAATATAGCTGCATAAAAGTACAGTAGTCTTACTTTGTCTTTATACTCCTCTTTAAGAACTGATGCTTTCTTGACAGTAGTCGACTCCTTAGGGCGTGGCACAATCTCTGGGGATGCCACCCATCTCTCCATGTCATCCTCATCACTGTCGATATTACTCATGATGCGATCAAACGCTGTCTGAGATGATATCATTTTCTTTGGGGTCGATGTCTTCTGAGATGCAAACCTACTAGGAAGTGAGGCTGCGTGTAGAGGAAAATTGTTAAGAGTAATTAGGAACAACTCTACTTTAATTCAAAAGGAATAGTGATGTGGTGTGTATACCCTTATACAAATTTGAGCCACCTATGAGGTGTTAGAATTTTAAGATTGCCATTAGTTTGAATTAGAACACTTGTTACAGAGAATGGCGTGATGATTGATGGCTTGTCACAAAATGTCACCTCACAAAATTTATGATTTGTCACATAAAGCTACTCGCATAATTTGTGGTACCTTCTGCACAAAATTTCACATCAGTTTTGCCTTTGTTACATTTGAATGGCATAGATTCACACATCATGACCAGTTGACCAGTAATACTCATTGAAAGGACCATTTGGTTATGTCTATTTCATGAAAAATGGAATCTAAGAGTGCCAATGAGTGTGAGTGAAGGGGTAAAACATGTCACAAAATGTCAGACAATTTTGAATACATCTGTTTATGTTTATTTTGACATGAAATTTTCAAAATGTCACAGAATGTTACAGATTTTTGGACAATGAAATTTTGTCACAAAATGTCACAGATGCTACATTCTCTGCTGTAAGCTAATACAAAATTGCAATTAGCTTGTATGAGCTTGCTGTTAGCTCTGAGTGCACTTGTCCCTGCTGGCAACAAGTTTGTTAGTCTCAATCTACAATCTTGAGCAAAACTGTTGGAACAATTCAGTGTTATGAGAAGTACATATGTTATAGTGGTATCAGAACTACATATGTTATAGTGTTATGTTATTTTAATATTGTTTCCAAGAATTGTAACTCCCTACCTTTCAATAATGGATTTATTTCGGTCTTAATGCCATTTCCAGAAGAAAAAAACATTACTAAAAGACAACTTTGAATTGGGAGGGGGAGGGGAGAACAGTTAATATGGTAAGGTCGGGGAGGAGGACACTGAAAAGAATAGGAATTAAAGAAGCAAGAGAAAAAATTTCTAGCATTTATGATTTCTAAATGTGAAATAATTTAAAATAGTGAAGTAGGTTCATGAAAAGCATCACATAATTCCACTAAGTGTTTCAACAAGTTTTGTCCAAGATTGCAGCTAGTTTTTGTTCTGCGAGCATGTAAAGGTTCCAATGGTGAGCTCCGTCAGCTCACCATTTCTATAGTGGGTCAGTGTTCACATTAAGGTGCGCGATTAAGAGATTCTTGCACATTTTATCAATTCCCGCCAAAAATAAAAAATGAATTGGCCAGAGAAAAAAAAGAGATAAATTTGGCCCTTTTTCAGCCAATTTTTTCTCTTTTGCTATTTTTGAACCTCCCCCCCCCCCCAAAAAAAAAAAAAAAATTACACAAGGGAAAAAAATACCCCCTCCCCCCCAAAAAAATGTTTATATATGTATATATATATATATATAAAATAATAATAATAATAATAACAATAATAATAATAATAATAATAATAATAATTGAATGAATGAATGAATGAATGAATGAATGAATAGATAAATAAACAAATAAATAAATAAATGAATAAATAAGTAAACAAATAAACTAAAACAAAATTGAACTCTAGTGTGTACACTAGTGGGTATCTTCAAGTTACAGCCCGACTTATAATATAGAAAACAAAAGCCTCCTACCAACAAACATTCCATAGAGAAGACAAACAAAAATGCTTGAACATTTGTCTGCTTAAATGCTGTATTCATCAGGGGTGGAGGACAGACTCCTATTCCTTGCAATTATGGATGAGATGTTTTATAGATTATCAAAATCAATTTTGTATTCAAATGATAACCAAATTTACCTTCCTTTTCTCCATATTCTTTTATCTACTTTCATACAGTATTTTGTTCATATAATTTATCAAGTTCCCAAAAAAATTTCAAAAAGAAAAATTGTTATCTCCACACCAATGTTGAGTAAAGCCACACTAATAAGGGTGTTTCAGGTGACGTCATGAGGTCACATGACTTTGTTTACATCACCATTTTGTAGGGAATGAACACTGTCGTCTGCTGTACACTTTATTAGATTTACATACGCTTGCATGTAGTTATATAAGATTATCTTTGTAACATAATTATGCCGGAATCTTGCTGTGCTGTTGGTTGCAATAGTAAACGTGTGCCGGGAAATTGAAAGAAGTTTACTCGATTTCCATCTGATCCTGATCGACATTTGAAGTGGGATTCTGCTGTACGACACAACAGCTTTGACCTACGTTTCACACTAGGATTTGCAGCGAGCACTTTATATCAGGTTCGTAGGTTTTGTATGAGTATAATGAACAATCAGCTGGTATTAACATTAAAGTTACTCTTCATATACCAGATGAATATGTAAAACTAAAAGTATGAAAATATGAAGTAAAATCCGACCTGAACAAAAAATTACAATTAGTAAAATTTGCTAAACTGGCACTGGTAGATTAGCATGTAATATGTGTGTTGTACGTGTGACGTGACTGAGCTGTGTAAAGATGCGTGAAACGCAACGACGCCCTGCCCTGCAAAATGGCTCTTAGTGGAGTTATAGAGTCACATGATGAAATCCCTCTACATGTCTTAATTAATGAAATACTAAAATTGTTAAAGAAAGAAGAGTATGTGATAATGACATTATTAGTCTGATCATCAATTTCACTGATTAGGTAATTGATTCATCAATCAAAATCAGTTAAAAATTGACCATTTGACCAAATTTTCAATTCAATGGCCTTAGTAAATTCTACATATTTTTTATTTAAATCTGTGACCCAAAGAAAATACTTGACTTCCCTTATCTTTACTGATAAATCCTTCACCAACGTTTTAGAATGGGAGCAGTTGAATATAATCAAGCCGTCTTGAATCTCTATCATACCCTCAAGTAAAATTTGGTGTGAGAAAACAGTGATGAAATTTAAACTGAAATTTGCAGAAATTTATAATATTACATCAAAGACTTAAGTTGTCTCCTCTTTCATACATCACAAAGTTTGCATGTACTGTATACATTAACCAGACATCGCAAATGATACACATCCCTTCGCCGCTAATAACATGCTTTCCAGCCTCTGTCACACCTGCCATCCCACCTATCTTCCACATATCATACCATGCTACTTCCCTGCCTACAGGAAATCACACATGAAATCCAGATACCATTCCACAACATGAACTGTATGCCATCACACCTGCAATCAAGATGACATCCCACCATAAGCCTTGCCACCCTGTCCCATATACCATGCCACCCTGTCCAATATACCATACCACCCTGTCCCATACACCAAACCGCCCTGTCCAATATACCATACCACCCTGTTCCATACACCAAGCCGCCCTGTCCCATACACCAAGCCGCCCTGTCCCACACGCCATCCCTTAATTTGCAGATTATCATGTCTATTATGTGTCCACTCTATTCAAGCAAAGACATTGTTTTTTGCTATTTATTCGCAAGACACTTCATTATAAATTCCATTCAGTCGTCAGATGTATTACTCAACTTTGAAAATTCAGTACAGATTAATTTGCAGATTAACATAAGTCTATTATGTCTCCCTCTATTCAAGCAAAGACTTATTGTTTTTTTTGCTATTTACTAGCAAGACACTTCATTATAAATTCCATTCATTTGTCAGATCTATTATTCAACTTTTTTCATCCTAAAACAAATCCTTTAATTGCTGCTATTCAAGTCTGGATTGCATTTGGTCTCACTTATTTAAATTTCTTTTCATAAAAGTAGTTGGAATTCCTTTCCTAGGGCAGCAATCTTTTGTTCCCTAGTAGCTAAACAATGCATGAGGCCAGATGGACAATAGATGTGGCCGGCCGGCTGGACAATAGATGTGGCCGACCGGCCAGCCAGACAATAGATGTGGCTGGCCAGCCAGACAATAGATGTGGCCAGCTGGCCAGCTAGATGGACGGTAAAGATGCTATATCCCCAATTCACCAACTTCGTTGGCGAGGAGATAAAAATTCTTCAAACTTTGATTAGCCATAACTCAGAAAGTATTTTATTCAGAACTTAAAAGCTCTTTGTGGTAAATATAAAATCTCTACCTGACTACCTGTCGTTACTTCTAAATATATCAAAATTAAAGTAGAAAGCATAATAATAATAATCGTAATGCTTATATAGCGCTTTATACTGTCCTAGACTGTCTCAAAGCGCTTTACAATTATTACCCTTCACTGGGCCTTAACTCTCCTGAAAACTTTCCCACTCCCTGGGGAGTCACAAGCCCGTATTATCAGCAGCCATATACAGGCGCCAGGCTCCAAACACATAGAACTGTCACTGCCCTCACAGGTACCCATTACAGCTGGGTGGACTGAAGCAATGAAGATAAAGTGTCTTGCTCAAGGACACAACACACTGGCCTGGCCGGGAATCGAACCCAGTACCTTCCACACCAGAGCCCGACGCCTTAACCACTAGGCCACTGTGCTCCATAGAAAGAAGTCTTTTGGCATGCAGTACATGTAAAATGATGTTCTAACAACAAAACGACTGACAACAAATGTGACGCAGTGTGTCCTGTGCTAAAATAAAATGATGGAAAACAATGAAAACATACCAAAATTTTCAGTAATTTCTAAGCTTTCATCCAGATCTTCTTCCTCCACTCTTTCTACGATTTGACTTTCCTCTCGTACAGGTTTCTTTTTCAAAAATTTCAGTCCATCTTTACCAAATTTGTCATCATCACTGTCCTCATCTCGTCCACCTCCTGGTATTGTGCTTCCCTTGAAACCAACCTGACCCCCTCCTGCTTCATTGTCACTACCACTCGCATCCGAACTAACCATCCTCTCTTTACTAACATTCCCTTTCTTGCCAAACTTTTTCCCAAGTTTTGCAACTTTATCAAGAACACTCGATGAATAAACAGGAGCCGTTTTGTTCAAATTTGATTTACTCTTCAGCGGTTTTGATGCAGTAAAAGATTGTGAGTTGTTTTTAGAGGGTGTGTCTTGTTTCTTCTTCAGAAACATACTTGATGACAGTGTGCTTGCAACATGTGGTGGCTCACCATCATTACTGATGTCACTGATATCTGATATATCATCTTTCTTATTCCTTTGAGGTACAGCAGTCTTGCGATTCAAAAGTGAAAGATATGCCTAAAGAAAAAAGGAAAGAAAAGAAATTATTTTCAAAGAACGGCAGACAATGTTTTCTGTTGTCTCATTTTAGTGAATTAGCATCCTGTGAAAGCTTGCAGTTTGCATGCCAGAGGGCAAGTATGGCAGAACAGCAGGCAGAACAGTGGGCAGAACAGCAGGCAGAACAGCAGGCAGAACAGCGGGCAGAACAGCGGGCAGAACAGTGGGCAGAACAGTGGGCAGAACAGTGGGAAGAACAGCGGGCAGAACAGTGAGAAGAACAGCAGGCAGAACAGTGGGCAGCACAGTGGGAAGAACAGCGGGCAGAACAATGGGAGAAAGAACAGCGGGTAGAACAGCGGGCAGAACAGTGGGCAGAACAGCGGGCAGAAGAGCGGGCAGAACAGCGGGCAGAACAGCAGGCAGAACAGTGGGAAGAACAGCGGGCAGAACAGTGGGAAGAACAGCAGGCAGATCAGTGGGCAGAACAGCGGGCAGAACAGCGGGCAGAACAGCGAGCAGAACAGCGGGCAGAACAGCAGGCAGAACAGTGGGCAGAACAGTGGGCAGAACAGCGGGCAGAACAGCAGGCAGAACAGCGGGCAGAACAGTGGGAAGAACAGCGGGCAGAACAGTGGGAAGAACAGCAGGCAGATCAGTGGGCAGAACAGCGGGCAGAACAGCGGGCAGAACAGCGAGCAGAACAGCGGGCAGAACAGCAGGCAGAACAGTGGGCAGAACAGCGGGCAGAACAGCGAGCAGAACAGCGGGCAGAACAGTGGGCAGAACAGTGGGCAGAACAGTGGGCAGAACAGCGAGCAGAACAGCGGGCAGAACAGCAGGCAGAACAGCGGGCAGAACAGTGGGAAGAACAGCGGGCAGAACAGTGGGAAGCACAGCAGGCAGATCAGTGGGCAGAACAGCGGGCAGAACAGCGGGCAGAACAGCGAGCAGAACAGCGGGCAGAACAGCAGGCAGAACAGTGGGCAGAACAGCGGGCAGAACAGCGAGCAGAACAGCGGGCAGAACAGCAGGCAGAACAGCAGGCAGAACAGTGGGAAGAACAGCGGGCAGAACAGTGGGAAGAACAGCAGGCAGATCAGTGGGCAGAACAGCGGGCAGAACAGCGAGCAGAACAGCGGGCAGAACAGCGGGCAGAACAGCGGGCAGAACAGCGGGCAGAACAGCGGGCAGAACAGCGGGCAGAACAGCGGGCAGAACAGCGGGCAGAACAGCAGGCAGAACAGTGGGCAGAACAGCGGGCAGAACAGCGGGCAGAGCAGCGGGCAGAACAGCGGGCAGAACAGCGGGCAGAACAGCGGGCAGAACAGCTGGCAAAACAGCGAGCAGAGCAGCAGGCAGAGCAGCAGGCAGAACAGTGGAAAGAACAGCGGGCAGAACAGCGGGAAGAACAGTGGGAAGAACAGCAGTCAGAACAGTGGGAAGTACAGCGGGCAGAACAATGGGAAGAATAGCGGGCAGAACAGTGGGAAGAACAGCAGGCAGAACAGTGGGAAGAACAGCAGGCAGAACAGTGGGCAGAACAGTGGGAAGAACAGCGGGCCAGAACAGCAGACAGAACAGTGGAAAGAACAGCGGGCAGAACAGTGGGAAGAACAGTGGGCAGAACAGCAGGCAGGACAGCGGGCAGAGCAGCAGGCAGAACAGCGGGCAGAGCAGCAGGCAGAACAGCGGACAGAACAGTGGGAAGAACAGTGGGCAGAACAGCGGGCAGAAGTGGGAAGAACAGGCGGCGAAACAGTGGGAAGAACAGGGGCAAAACAGTGGAAAAACAGCGGGAAGAACAGTGGGAAGAACTGTGGGAAGAAGAGGGGGCAGAACAGCGAGCAGAACAGTGGGCAGAATAGCGAGCAGAACTCTGAAAAGGGTGTTTTCATTCAATATGTCACAATAAATTTTATTTTTTGATCCTGAAAAAAAGATTTACAAAGGAATAGAGCCTTAAGAGTTAAGGAATTAGAAATTTGTTAACAGATTTGTTTTCATATTATTCTCCTGTTTAGTCAACATAGCTAACAGTCCATAAGTATAGTACTGCATACAGTAGTAATGGTTGGGAAAATGTGTAAGAAATCTGAAGGCCACTTACAGTATTTAAAGGAACACTCAGCCAAAATGAGAGGGCACATTCTGGAACTCTAGCACGTGATGGCATGGTACTTATAACCTTTGATATGAATATTCAAATCAAGCGTTAATATGAGCACTGAGTACTGCATTCGTTTTCAATGAGTATTTAAGATGACACTTAGAACTGTTCTTTCAAAATTTCCACTTTTTGACCAAGATTGTTTGGTAAGGTTTGATGGCACCATGACAATGATGGTCAAATTGTGACTGAGAAATTAGATTATGTCAGAGATGAAAAGAGAACGGAGAAGTTGGGTAGAGTGCAGGGGACTGAGGAAAGCTCTCGGGTTGGTGAAGAGAGGACAGTCAATAAGGATGTGTTTGACTGTAAGGGACTTGTAACATTTATTGCAGAGTGGTGGGGGGGAGTCATTGAGTATGTGTGATGTGGGCGTGACCTATTCTTTCGACCAACAGATCCTTTAAAAGAAAGTAATAGTTCATATCGACAATAGTTACAAATGACAAACCCCATACGATTGGGCTTGGCATAAGGAAACAAACCACGTGCACAGCTTAGCTGGGTCAAATGGGTCATTGGGGGAGGGGATCATATATCCTCAGTTTTTATGGGGTATCTTGACAAAATTATATCAACAGGACACCAATCTGTTAAAGGATTCAGCAGAACACATTTAATCACCCAAGCAGAATGAAGTAAAATCATTTTAATCGAGGACACTACACTACATCCACATGCTGTTAAAGTCAAATCATATCAAGCCTTCTAAGGCTCATAGAGCTGGTGCTTATAGAGCCAGTGCTTATAGAGCCGGTGCTTATACCAGATTTCCATGGTGCTAAGTGGACGAGTGTACTTGGCTCCCCCTGGATGGGACACCAGTCCATCGCAGGTTGACTTCCCAGCCAAAATTGGAACTCATTTCACAGCTGAGTGAACTGGAGCAAATGGGACAAAGTGTCTTGCTCAATGACACAGCACAGCGTCCTGGCCAAGATTCGATCTAGTACCTTTTGAGTACGAGACCGACACCCTTACCACTGTGCTACTACTGCACTCCCCCCAAACCCACATGCTGTACCACAGTATTATTAGTAGCACACTTAGGGATTTTCCATTCTCAATTAAGATCAGCCATAAAGACAAAACTTTAGGAAGGCCGGTCAGTATGCTCCCCGTCCTTCATTCTATGGATTAAATTGCCACCCGCTGCAAACTTCAGAATGGAGGTGTGACTAATGGGCCATTCTTGAAAGGTACCCTACCCAGTAGGGAAGGAGGGTCCGGTTTTGAAAAAATATTTTAAAAATTGGGACAATCTTTGTTTTTAAATATTTTTTATTTAAGAAACAAAATTGTCCTCTGAAGTGGGCTAAATTTGAAAACTTCTGTCTTGGAAGGGGGGGTTGAGGACCTTCTCAGACCCCTTCACTTTTTCAATGCTGGCTATGCCACTGACCCTACCTAACCACCCAAGATTTTGCAAAAATTAAATTGCACACTAACACCTACTGTACTTATTACTTACAAATGCTTTTAACAATACAATGTCTCCATGGTTACAATTGTCCGGCCCAAACATAAAAAGAAAGCATACTACCTCAAGTTCATCTTCTTCATTAGCCTCCTCCGCGCCTCTTTTTATCTGCATCCCTCCATATTCCGATGCTGGTGTGGATTTTCCATACCTCTTTCCACTCAACTGGCCTTGAACCTTCGCCAGCAGTGATGATGCCCCCACATCAGAGCGCCCTCGTGATGTACCTGGCCTGTTCATGTCTCTGATATCACATGCATCTTCCGAAGAATGTCGTAAAAATCTGCACCAAAAGAAATACTTGTGATTATGAACGACGAAGAAAAACAACTTTTGTCTTAAATACCTTAAAAGGAAACAGTATTAAAATCTGTGAAAATCAGTGTCTAAATTTTGAAAGAAATTTCTTACGTTTTCAAAATATAGTTGATTCTACAGACCCCTAGCTTTACTGTTTGATTATAATAATTCAAAGATTTATGGATATAAAGCAACAACTTGAGCTTAATTGGAATAAAATATGCTATAAGCCATAAAAATAACAAAAAGTTTCATCAAAATTGGTTAGTATAATAGACAATTTTACAGCATTTTTTATTTTAACTTTTTCTCTACCAGCACTTTTTTGAAAATGCGCCTGGGAGGCGGAGTCAAAGATGGGGCAACCAAAACAGCAATAATATCGCCGCATGGTAGAGTAAAGGTTAATCACAGGCTAATTATTGAAGGGTCCTTTGTCTTCCGAGCAACAAAGTTGGGCTCGTTCCACTTCAGTGACCTGGTAGGCCGCCTACTGGATCCATGCTGCATATATTTTCCAGTTGGCGCTTTTGTCGCGGGTCGATTAACCCTTACTCTACGAGCACGTTTTTGAAAATGCACCTGGGAGGCGGAGTCAACGATGGGGCACCCAAAACAGTGATGATATCGCCGCGTGGTAGAGTAAGGGTTAATCACAGGCTAATTATTGAAGGGTCCTCTGTCTTCCAAGCTGCAAAGTCGGGCTCGTTCTGCTTCTGTGACCTGGTGGGCCGCCTACCGGATCCATGCTGCATATATTTTCCAGTTGGCGCACTTGTCGCGGGTTGATTAACCCTTACTCTACGAGCACGTTTTTGAAAATGCACCTGGGAGGCGGAGTCAAAGATGGGGACCCAAAACAGTGATGATATTGCCGCATGGTAGAGTAAGGGTTAATCACAGGCTAAATATTGAAGGGTCCTCTGTCTTCCAAGCTGCAAAGTCGGGCTTGTTCTGCTTCTGTGACCTGGTGGGCCGCCTACCGGATCCATGCTGCATATATTTTCCAAATGGCGCACTTGTCGCGGGTTGATCAACCCTTACTCTACGAGCACAATTTTGAAAATGCACCTGGGAGGCGGAGTCAAAGATGGGGCACCCAAAACAGTGATGATATCGCCACGTGGTAGAGTAAATGTTAATCACAGGCTAATCATTGTCTCTGTCTTCCGAGCAACAAAGTTGGGCTCGTTCCACTTCAGTGACCTGGTAGGCCGCCTACCGGATCCATGCTGCATATATTTTCCAGTTGGCGCACTTGTCGCGGGTTGATTAACCCTTACTCTACAAGCACGTTTTTGAAAATGCACCTGGGAGGCGGAGTCAAAGATGGGGCACCCAAAACAGTGATGATATTGCCGCGTGGTAGAGTAAGGGTTAATCACAGGCTAAATATTGAAGGGTCCTTTGTCTTCCAAGTTGTAAAGTTGGGCTCGTTCTGCTTCAGTGACCCGGTGGGCCGCCCACCGGGTCCATGCTGCATAAATGTTTGAGTTGGCGCACTTGTCGCCGGTTGATTAATCTTTACTCTACCAGCACTTTTTGGAAAATGCGGGGCACCCAAAATGGCAATAATATCGCTGCTGTGGTAGAGTAAGGGTTAAGGCCTTGTTATAATAAATTTTTCAATTTTTGTGACCAAAAAAAGTACCAAAATTCACCTCACGCATTTGAATATTTTGCATGAAAATTCGCTATTAAAGCATTTCTGAAAATCATCTTCAGTTTTGCATTTTCCAAATTCCTTCTTTAACATAATTTACTTGTGATTTCAAACAAATGACTGTATGAACTATATAGACTATTTCTCTCACAAAGCAAAGAGATGACTCTTGACTTTTTGATAGCTTACAGTGTAATGACATGGATACAAATCACTGAATGTTCTGGAGAAAGATCATTTCCTTAAACACATACCTGTATGTGAGCATACAAATTGAACCCACCTATTTTTGAAATATTCACCAATTCGTAAGCTATCTTCCCAATTCTTACATGTAGTTCAAGAACAACATGTAATATCTTAGGTGAAATCATATTTCTAACTTTTTATTTGATTCTTCAAGATTAGTAAATATGATTTCAAATAATTTTCACATGGAAACAATCCAGGATTGACAAATGAACAGAAAATCTTGCCAACCAGGCAGGATAAACTTATTTGTGATTGTCCTGAAAGTAAATAAGGTTAAGGCTAAAAAAATTGTTTGTTTGGAGTAACTCATCTTGTTCTGAAAAAGATGGTATAAAACACAATTTCAAAATAGAACATACACTTGATGCGCAGCACATTTAATGTTATATTCTTGTGCAGGCAAACAAGCTAGTAAAGCGAAATGACTTTGAATACGGGACTCATAATAACATTGTGACAAGGTCCAACTTCATCACAAATCTTCATGCCCAAATTTAACGTACAGACCAAATCCTATGGATTTAGGCATGAATGCACGCCTATTGAATAAGATGTACCACACACTGAAGCAAAACTTAATGGGCTACAATACGTGTCCCAAAAGGCAGCTGAATTTGGGATGTGAAAACTTTTGCATTTTCATCAAAAAATTCAATCATGCATACTTTGATTGCTTGTTTAGTAATCCAATGAAAGGAAATTAATGATAGACCATTTAGAAGACAAAAGTTTTCACTCTTCAATTAAAAAAAAGTTTTGTAAGAAAATATAATCTGTGTATTATCAAAACCATGTACGCCAGTTTCCTTCTATGATGCCAGTGCCTGAACACTCTTGATAAGTTGTTGTATCCTCTAATGTATACCCATGCAAAACGAGTGTACGAATTTACTGTACATGAAAAGTTGTACCTGGTGGAAAAGCAAGTAATGATGGAGAGAGAAACTTTTCGGACAACTTAAAAAAAAAAAAGACATTTCGTGACAGTTTTAAGACTTTTAAGTTAGATTAGGTATGGTCATAGTATTGTCTAACAATATTTTGAACAGCAAATAAATTTGGGAACCCTTTTGTGAAGGAAATCTTTATCACTTCGAGGAACAAAAATTATAAGTGCTCTGTTGAAGCACCCAGTTTTCAATTTGCATTGGATTGCATAGGTACGCTGCCGAGCCAGTCCAACTTAATTGGATGGTCAAAAGTTAGTCAGAAATTTGCATATGTATAAGTAAAAGTTTTCTATCAAATATAATACCACACGAGAACACCATTAAAACTTGTGTGTACCTGCACTTGAGCCACATTGTACTCACGCAAAAGGAATCCCCACAATTAGCAAAGTGGGTAGCCTACACTAGCAGCATGCGCATTATAAAGATAGCGTGATCAAATACGATAGAATCTACTATTGAATCATGGACGAAGAGTATATCCACATGCATGCACATCAATATGGCAGTTAAATACAAGTCATATTTGATTTTGAGTTTGAAAAATTATCAATCTCACACCATGCCAGAATACAAAGAGGGTAATGGCTACCTAAATGTTGTACGCCATGCCAGAACAAATTTGCTGAAATTCTCGAATGCACTATACGCCAAACTATTTGGCGTATATTTTCATATATACACCACAGATCTGCGGGCACACTGTTCCAGTACGGCCTGAATGCTGTTAAAATATTAATATTATGAAAGATATTGTGAAAAAATTGTAGCATTCTCACAACTGCGGGTTTGTTCTTAACGCTATCTTCCCTTCTTGTCAGAAGAGGCACACATTTGATTGGGTACAATTTACAAAACAATGAAAAGCGGAAAATTGTAAACAACATGGAAAATTTTACAACAAGATTTTCGCTCGAAAATTGGTCCAATAAATGATTGTTAAGATTTCACCCCGATAAATGCAAGATACTAAGAGCTGGAAACAGATACCAGCATATAATTATGAACTTTGTAATATGACACTTAAATACACTGATACAGAGAAAGATACTAGAGCTACAATAGACTGTCAGCTAAAGTTTGAAGAGCACATGAATGAGAAAATCAACGAGGCAAACAGTATCATGGGCTTGATCTGCTGATCTTTTACATACTTTGACGAAAATACTTTTCTTATATTGTATAAAGCTCTGGTGCGGCAATTTTAAAAGATGGCCTGCGGCCAAATCTGCTCTGACAGACAATCCAATCTTGCCCACAAACAGTAGTCATATTGGAAAAAAGCAAAACAGACCGATCAATCTGAAAGAGATCAGTAAAAATCGCAAAATATTCGTTTACTTTGGATTTTTCCTAGGCAGATCAGCAGCTTATCAAATAAAATGTTATTTTTAGTGTTGATATGAATTGGGCAGACTGGCGGCTTGTCCAGTAGCATCACTAAGGGGAGGCACAACATTTTCTGCCCATCTTCAATTTAATTTAGGAATTTCCGTATTTGATTTTAAGCCATTTTGGGGCATCAAAAACAAGAAATCTGCAGAGCTTCTACCAGGGCTTTTCCCCTGGACCCCATGCCGGTAGACGCACGCTTTGCGTGCCACCAATAGGCAGCACTTTTATAATTCCTCCCACCCCCAATTTTCCTCCTCTAAACTGCTGTGCCCCCTAAATCTCTGGCGACACTACTGGACTTGTCAAAGGAAGGCGAATAAGAGAACCGCCGACATCTGGTGTACATCCTTCTTATCACAAGCTGCTCTCAGATTGTTTGTAGTCAGGGATTGTTTTAAGGGGTTTTGTTTGTCATGTGATGCTTGTTTTGCAATGCACAAAATAATTTCAGAACCCGTGTTCTAGTGCAACCCCATTTCGAATATGCCAATGCAGTATGGAATTCATAAAAAATCAAACACATCACGTCAATAGAAAATGTACAGAAGAGAGCGACAAAGCTAATACCTGGAATAAAAGACAAAAGCTATAAAGCCTGTTTACGAACACTTAAGCTACCAACACTAGCATAGTGTAGAGAGGGGATATGATAGAAGTTTATAAATGAACATCAGGAAATTACAAAAAAAGCGTTACCACCATTACTGTCCACATCCATAGCAACAACAGCAATAACGTTAGAGGTCACAGCAAAAAAACGTTTTAAAATAGGGCAAAATGATGCATCAAAATTTCTTAACAAATAGAAAGATAAATACGTGGAACAGTTTACCAGAAAATGTAATAAACTCTAAAAACTACAAATATTCGAAAAGAGGTTAGACAAATATTGGAAACACCAAGACATTTTATTCAATTTCAAAGCCAACCTGACACCTGGAACTGTACAAAATTGAAGATGAGGATGCGAGTACATTGGCTGACTGCCAGCGTTCAGAAGAGTACCTTTAGTGTAGTTATTATACACATCCCTTAGTACTGGTTGACATAGGGATTGCCATAGGAAGTTTGTTATAGATTAGGTGCAATTCCTATGTTTTTTTAAAAATTCACACATTGTAGAAATTGATGACTGAAAAATAACTTACTTTTTGGATATTCTTATATCAATTAGTCTAAATAATACACTTTTCTAAAAAAACTTTTCCTAAATCTTTACCTATTTTAGCACCACGACAGGATAAATTTCCCTGAGATTCATATTTTGGTCGCCATTTTCTTAGTCACTGCACGTTTGTGATTAAATATTCAACGTGGATTTTTCGCCTACAATATTTTTTTGTTCATATAATTTCATTAGTTTTAGTATAAAAAACATAATACATCAAGAAATGTTTAGATTATATAATTGTACTTTATAAGCATTATCTTAATTTTTTCCCCAAATAATCTAAAACATATTACCCCTGCTAAAATGTTATAGCCCCAATGGCAGTGTTTGAACTTTGACCGTACTCTGGAGAGCTCATCAGATGATTTTTACGAAAGAAAAGTAGTCTAAAATACTTTGATAAAAGTAACTAAAATCACCTTAAACCAGTTTTTTTGAAGACATGGATAGGCTTCAAGCATCGATTCTAATCATTGTGGCCAAAAAAAAGGTAAAATGGTTTCATTTTCATAAAGATCTTAAAACTGAGATTTTCCTATACTTTTAATACCTCGCTTAAAACAGTACAGGAGGGTTTAGACTATTGTAGTACCCTCAGATGGCCAGCCATCACCAACAGTAGCCATACTAACACGGCTGGCATCAGTCTGACGGTACTACAGGGAGTATACCTACAGTAGGTGTACCAATTCAGCGTATGTACCAATTCCGCGTATTTTCCCATTTGTTTATTCGTTTACTTCTAGTAATTTATTGCTAAAATCTTACCAATTGTTCTTAATCTTAAAACATACCAAATTACGATTGCTGCTGAATTATATCTTCAAAATATGTTTCCGTTTACGAGTAAAAGAATCATTTTTATTTTTTGATTTCGAGCCCACATCACTCAAAACACTTGATTCTGTAAAAAAATCATACTACTTTTTTTTCCGTTTTGATTAGAAACGCACGAATAAAAAAATCCTTAAAAATATGGTGAAGCTTCGCAGGTAAAATAACCTATGAAAATTATTGTAAAGTTGCAAAATAAAAAAACTTTGCATGATAAATATTGTTTTGACATGCTTCTGTGACCTTTATCGCTTGCGAAATTTCCGGTACCAGTTTAGCGTATTGTCTTTTCGTAACTACTTGAATGCATTTGCGCCGTATAAATATGCAATTTTTTGTTTTTTTATTGCAACTGTTACATACAAATACAATAGAAAAATGTTTAATCTTAAACAGATTTTATTTAATAGCCGACGGGTATCATTGTATCTAAGCCTAACAAAGAGTTTATATAAGATGTTTTTGTTCAATATATTTGTAAAAAGCTGAAAAGTATATGTATAAAAATGAGATGAATTGCAGAAAATCGTGTGTGGAAAATAACGCTCAACTGGTACACATTTCGTGGTACATGTACACCTTGTCGAAATTTTAAAATAAAGATATACAAAAATAATTAAAAAAATAGAATTTAAATACTTTTAACTAGAATATTTATATCTTAAACTTTCTATCAATGATATTTTTTAGAAGTAGAAAACTACATATAACAAACGGCAGTAAAAACAGTTCCCAATGTGCTGAATTGGTACACCTGTACTGGTACTACTGTACTGCCCCTAGGCTAGTTGCAACTTTGTGCAAGTATTGTAAGAAACGTTAGACATGGGCAGAGAAGATGAGCTGAGGCGATTCTTTGATACCAAGAAGCTATCAAAATATTAATCTACCATTAGAAAATGTTCAATATGTCTGGCCAACCGCTCCGTAGTACTTGTAGGTCTACAGTAAGTAAACAAGAAAGACCGTTTGGTCACTCATCAACATTTTTCGCGAAACTATACAGTACGAATGAGCATGTTATAACTTATATAGGTATTGCGACTAAATACTTTTCAATCTAAAAAAAAAATACACTTAGGCCCTACGAGTTTGAATATTAAAAAACCACTTAAAATATTTCAGGAAGAAAATATGCATAAAAGAATATCAGAGAAAGACAAGTTTTTTTAACCTGAATATCTTGTTTAATCCGTCACCAACTTCCAAAAAATGACAAAATGGAAAGACTAAATTATTTCAAACTCTTCCTTTGTTTTGAGGTAGCTTACAACTAAATACAGCAGTCAAGATCGATACAGTAATCGGAATCTTGACTCAAGTACACTTACCGTGCAGTTTATCAATGGCTTGATGATGAGATATTAATCTACCATTAGAATGTGTTCAATATGTCTGGCCAACCGCCAGTACTATCCCTAACAAGTGGAAAGAAGCAAACATATGTAGCGTTTTTAAAAAAGGTGATAAACAAAACCCAGCTAATTATAGACCTATTTCCCTCACCTGCGTTTGTAGTAAAATCCTTGAGCATATAATCCACTCACATGTGATGAAATTCCTTGATGAGCATAATATCTTAACTGATTTACAACATGGCTTCCGTGCAAAAAGATCGACTGAAACACAACTCCTTTTAACAATAAATGATATCTTTAAACAAATTGACCAAAACAGTAACGTCTCTATGGCTATTCTTGACTTCTCAAAAGCCTTTGATAAAGTCCCCCACCAGCGCCTGTTATCCAAACTTTCCGCCTATGGCATTGATGGAAATCTTCTGGCCTGGTTTGCATCATTCCTCAACAACCGCATCCAGCGTGTTGTTTGCGATGGTGAAATCTCTGATTCTAAACAGGTCTTGGGTCCATCACTTTTCCTCTTATATGTAAATGACATCCCTGATAATATAAACAGCACAGTCAGACTGTTTGCTGATGACTGCCTTGTGTACAGAACAATTGATAACCCATCTGACCAACAAATCCTCCAAGATGATCTTAACAAACTTGAACAATGGCAAAACAAATGGCAAATGAATTTCAACCCCTCTAAATGCTACATCTTGTCAATTTCCTCTAAGAAATGCTTTAAATCACCTGTTTATACCTTATGCAACCAGCCACTAAAACATGTCAACTCCCACCCATACCTAGGTGTTGAAATTGATAATAAACTTAGATGGGATAAACATATACATAACATAACCAAGAAAGCTAACTCTATACTTGGCCTATTAAAACGTAACCTCTCAAACTGTCCCACCGACGTTAAATCCACTGCTTATAAAGCTCTAGTCAGGCCAGTACTTGAGTACGCATCAGCAGTCTGGGACCCCCATCACCACTGCGATGTGGATAAACTTGAATTTATTGAAGGGAGAGCAGCCAGGTTCTGTATGGCAGACTACTCTTATAAATCTAGTGTAAAGAACATGCTTTATAAATTAGATTGGCCCCTGCTTAAAACAAGAAGATACAACACCCGGCTACATATGCTATATAAAATCAATAACAATCTTGTCGCCATCAATAAAGATGAACTTATCCCCACTGTCAGAACTAATACAAGAAATAATCATGACCTTAATTTCCAGGTTCCCTATGCTAAAAAGAATGTATATAAACACTCTTTCTTCCCTCACACACTAAAAGATTGGAATGCTTTACCGTCAGACATTGTACATGCACTAAGTCTCAACTGTTTTAAAGCTAAACTTACTAACACTTGTATTGCTAACTAGTTTTTTTTAATTATTTTTTACTCATACTTTTTACGCTCGGTTGGCGTTCATGTCCTCTTGAAGGATTTTTGCCGACTTAACCGATTCAGATTCAGATTCAGATTTATGATAAAAAAGCAAAGCCACCGTTTGGTCCTGCCCCCATTCCTCTCTCTTATTGTAAAGACTTGTTTGAATATAAGAGGCCCATGTGTTTATTGGTTTGTTAGGACAAAATTAAATCCCCCTTCCCCTCCCCCTCACTTTGCACTGGCTCCCCCAATCAAGTGCCCTTCTTGCATTTCCTTTTAAAATAATTTAAAAAAAAAGAAGGCTCTGGCTTCAGCATTTAACTCCTGTGTGTTGTGAAAATTGAATGTTTTCGTAATATAAGTGTGGCATTGTTTTTCATTCTCGCGCAACCATATTCACCTATATTTTTGCTAAGCTGGTTAATTGGTTTTTTCCTCATACTTTTGCTACGCTCGCTTGGGGTTCATGTCCTCTAGGAGGATTTTTGCCGACTTAGCCTATTCAGATTCACCTACATGTTTATCTAATTTCTCTCACAATATTGTGACTTTAATGACGTCGTAATAATCCTCGGTTGCGAATTTTATTCCCCAAACAGGAGAGCCACACAGTGGCACAAATTTTCTCTTGTCTGATTGGCTTAAATTCTTAACCCTATCCCTAAGTCCAGCTTAACTCAAATGAGAGCAAATGCTATCATGTTTGGAAAAATATTACCTCCTCGGCCACGCTGGCCCCAGTGTTTGGCCACCTAAGGATCCATGATGCCCCTCTCAATGCCGTGAAGGGGTTTGATTATCATATTAGCCCGAATTTTGATTATGTCAGTATTGAGACAGTCCCATAATTTGTTTATGAAACTCAAAAAATGGCAATTACGTACATCATGCTCAATCTATTGCTATATATAAATGTGCAAGCTTTCTTCTGTATGACATAAACAATGACATGCCACTGCAGCACTGTGACATGATTGTGGTATGACAGGTTTCTCAGTGGGAAGTGTCCTGGCTGAGTAGAGCAGCTTAGTTACAGTTCACAAATTATGGTTGGGACAAAGTTTGAGGATTATTTGATTTTGTTATGTTGAACGGGTATACTGAGACATCTCATCATCCATAAGTTACGTGAATCTTTATATTTCTTTCCTTGATTAAGAACTATATGACTTTGAAAATAAGGAGAATATCTTTCGTCCTAAATGTTCATGATATAGATAAGAAAGAAAACCTGTTTGCCAAAATAAGCTAAATTTCAGGCATAAATATTTTTGTCTCTCACAATAATTAAGAAGCATCGACATCGATCCAAAGAACTTCTTTGATCGATCTCACATGAAATATTTTACTGCACAATACAAAACATATAGAGTCAGCAAATCTCTGCTTACTTAAGATTGAAATTGTTGTTGTTATCCACAAATTTCTGTATACAAATCCAACACGTCCTAAATCGATTTGCATCACACGTAGTTTCTAAAATATCGACAGATATAATATACTCCTTAAATCCTCCTTTTAAACGTTGTAATTGAAAGTCATCTGATCATAAATGCATATTATATATCGTTGTTGTATAATTCAAGTAATTGGATTTACTTGTGGATAGCACGGAACTAATTATTTGCCCTATTGAAGCCTATGATGAAAGAGTCAAGTTCGGGATCTTTTTTTGTACCAGAATGTTATAGATTTGGGATCTTTTGTGATGTTTTTCTAAAAAGTACCATCTAATATCTCTCGGATGAGGGTACTTTCAATAGGGGGTCGCCAAAGGTTTCCCCCTTTTTTTAGGCTGTAATGAAGAGTTGTTATACACCCTCACCAAATCACTCATATTTGGGTGTGGGTCCAATAAAAAATAGAACCCCATGAATTTGTACAGAAACAAACATGGTCAAGTTTGGATATGTATTGTTAAGATCGTTCCTTTCTCTACCAATCCTGTAATTTTCCAACTTCTCAGCTCCCTGTTTCATGACATGGGACCTCTCGAAAATATTTTTATTAGCCTTTTCTCTGGGGGTTCCAATTTTTGGATGGCAAAGTGGTACCTAATTAGTTCTGTGCTATATGTGATGATGAAAGCAAATGCACTCTTACAGTGGCGGTGGTGGTGGGGAAGAAATCAAACAGTGGTGTAGCCAGCCATAGGTGTTATATAAGACTACACTTTTTTTTAAGGGGGGGGGGTGGTATGATGATAATCGTCTTCCAAAATTATTAGGGGACATGTCCCCCGTCCTCCGGGATCGCCGCCTATGCACTCATATGATGAGGGTACATTCTTACGTTTATCGCAAATAAACTGATGTCTGACCCCCAGCTCCTTATGCCCTGCTGCCCTGACCATAAGCTGGAATTGCCAACCGAAAGTGTTGGAGAATCATCAAATTACGCCTATTGCCTACTATGCGAGCAGTGGCGGCGCTACGGGGGCATGGAGGTCATTTTTCCCCAGGAGATCGCTTTGTCCCCACTTTACCCCAAGAAAATTTTGTATTTCCCCCCAGAAAATTATGTTAAGTGACAATTTTGTCCGATTTATAGGCTTCTCCCCCCCTCCCCCCTCCATGATGAGACAAAATTGCCTTTCTCTTGCCCCAATGACCAAAATCCTGGAACCGCCACTGTATACGCGGGGGTGGGCCCAAGAAGTACTAGTTTTGTAATCATTGATTAATTGATTGATTGACTGACTGACTGAGGAGATCTACCTACTGTGGTGTAGCGGTTATCATACCTGTCTACAAACCACGAGGCCCCGGGTTCAATCCTGGGGTGGGTAGACACGCCAGTGCACCACAACTGGTTATCAAAGGCCGTGGACATCGACTTGGTTGTCGATGTTATGTCTGTCCGTACGTCGTACCTGTGTTCTCGTCCGGGTCGTATTAAGCGTTTCGTGATAGCATTTGTACTATCATAGCCGAATACGCAGGCGACGACCCCGTCATTGTAATTGTGTGTTCAACTCTCTCTGACTGACTGACTGACTGACTGACTGACTGACTGACTGACTGACTGACTGACTGACTGACTGACTGACTGACTGACTGGTTGATTGATTGATTTATTGACTTAATATTGCGCCACCCATAACGTAGTTTTCGGATGTGTGTGTGGGGGAGGGTAGTGGGGGTATGGGGAGGGGTCAGGGGTTGGGTAGTGGGGAAGGGGAGGGGTAATGGGGTAAAAGGAGTGGACCAACCCTATTCTTTGCCACTCTTAATCATAGTATCATTCAGTCTGATCTAAATGACATAATGCATAGTTCAGACTATAAAATATAAAAAAATGATTGAAAGTATACATATCTTCTGGACAGGTACGTATATCAGTATACAAGGACCGCGGAGACGGGGGTTTGGAGGAAGGGGGAGGTGGGGGAGGGGGCTGGGGGAGGGGGACGGGTGGGGGGGCTTTAGCTTCCCACTTTTTGCAAATGTGCAAAAAATGACCTTATTAACATGGGCTAAAATTGAAGATAAATGTGGTAAAATTCTATAAAATGAAAACCCAATAATGAACATAAGAGCGTTAAATTATGAGCTAAACAGTCTTTAAATGGCCACAATTGATATGACAAATCAAAGCATATAAATCATGTAAATATTCAGAGCTAAAATTCGTTAATGTAATTCTGTATATTTCTTTATCAAATTTTAAATATAAAACGTTTTCGCAAGTCACTGCAATTGTGTGAAAACATGGCAAATCTGGGTTAAGGCTATAATAATATCAAATGTTTTCTTTCTCCCACTAAAAATATTTGGAGGAAGGATCGAAAAACAATAATTTCACATTTTTTAATTTTCAATAAGCAATTTTCTAGTTGTCTCATTCTGAGGTCCCAAATATTTCATGCGCAACTCATGCTAATTAGGTATCTAGCCTGGAATTAAAGGAATATTCCCATGGATTTTATTTCTTTCATATATGATAGAAAAAATGTGTAGAAACAAAGTGGTAAAAAAACTACGGTATGTTAATATCTTATTCCGTTTAGAAGTTATAACAATTTAAAGAGTATAAAAAATGTTCTTAAAAATACCTCGTACAGTATATGTCCTTCAGCTTGGTGATGTCATCAAGGCAATTCCAGCACAGCTCTTATGTATTTCTTATAAATTTAATCACACTTGTTTTACATTATCGAACAGCATTTTTGTTTCATTATAGAAATAGGGTAGAATATATAATTTACAAGAAAACATTTGTTTTTTTCCTTGGTGTACATTACATTTACAATGATAAAAATAATTCAAATTATTTTTAAAGAAATACAAAAGACGTTTTGTTGAAATTGTTTCTATGCCATCACAGATGTTGCCAATCAGTCACTTTTGTCCAAATTCAAATATAATTAAAATTTGTGTAACCTCTAAACGGATATTAGCATATTTTTTTCTACCACTTTGTTTCTAAAATTGTTGTCTATCATATGTAAAAGAAATGAAAATCCAAGGGAATATTCCGTTAACAGTTTCAAATCGTCAATTCTAATCGATTTTGCTGGGACGTATTGTTTTCTACGGTGTTTAGTACACTTTAAACCATCATTAAGGTAATGTTTTTGCTACTTGTACAAAAAAAGAAAGTCTTTTAGTTATCCAATGTACGGTCCAGGCACCACGCCCTGACTGTCTGAAGCTATACCCCTGCCGGCTCCTTGCTAAATTTTCCAGAAATTAAGGGTTGTTTCAATTGTTAATTGGCAGTAAGGGTGTGATGGTGGCAACCGTAGCCCAGTGATTAACAGCTTGCTCTCTCAAATCCCGCATATGCTTCCACGCCCCCGTTAACCTTCGTTCCATAATTTGACAAAACATTTTCAATACGAGATCAATGAGATTAATGATCCATATTCCATCAAATTTCTTTCACAAAGTATCATATTTTTGAGTCAACTGAGTGTCGCTGGATGTCAGCTTGTGACTTATAGCATCTTTGTATAAATTTAGGCCACACAGAGGACTTGGTTGGCGTGGTTCTTTAAATAATGCCTTTTTGAATATATTTTTTATATCAGTTTTATAATATAATTAGGCCTATTATTCTATTTTGATATGGCAACAGATGGACATTTTGACCAGAGAATCCCTTCCTACATCTGCCACAGCCTTGAACCAGATCACCCCCGCTCCACCCTCCCCCGACCCAGCCTTGTTTTATATATATACTTATTCCTACGACGACTTTAAATGTTTTTACTTTCAGAAAAAGAACATGTCACGTGGACAATAGTTTTTTTAAATCTTTTTGCAACTTGGGATGGGATGGCGAAACCACGGGAGCAACTGCCTCATTACCTTTTAGAGTAAGGAGGACGGTGGAGCAGGCGGTACACTTTTAGTTTTATGAAAGTATTATAGGCCTTGAAGCTTGAAATCTTATCGAAATCCACTCACACATTCTACATTTTTAGATGTGACATATTTATTTGACACACCCCGTGTAGTCATTTGGCACTTTACTGCACACTAAATATTTTCTTTCCTGTGTCAGATCCTCATTAATATAAAATGCCCTCACTTAATTTTTTGCAACCCTTACCTTTACTTCCTACCGACCGAGCTTGGCCGACACCCCTTGTCTAGATTCATTTCAAGAACTAACATAAATTACCGCTACGTGTTGTAAATCCTGCAATTTTTAAATAAACAGCATAGAAGCATATCATTTGAGCAAATTAGTTCCCTGATTGGAGCGATGTCATAATATGAATAAACATTTCACCATAATAGACGAACTTTGCCACCTGGAAACTTCTTAAAGTTCGTGGTGTATTTTCATTGGTGAATGAATGAACAACCCTAACACTTGACCAATCAGAGCAAGACATCTGTGCTGCATGTACGACGTGTGTAATTCTTCGCACAATTTACACATGATCAATATCAATTTTGCATTCACACTGAATTTTGTCGTGCTTGATTGGGCTGTATATTCCTGGATTACTAACGCTAGTTCACAGCTAAAAAAATGAAGGGTTTAGCCTGTATTTTCCTTGCGACGGTGATCGCTTTTACATCAGCTACTATTTATTTAGAAGAACATTTTGAAGGTAAAATTTTGTTCCCTTTTTTACGTTTCTTGACTTAAATTGGAATCTTCCGAATCCGAGTTCAACGTTTCTCAGTCACGGTCCGAGTTGTGACTGGCAGAGACGAAACGACCCAGTTTTTAGATTTCAAGTATTGTAATTTGTTGCTATTGGCCCTAACTAAGGACGTAGAAATAAAAATAGCTGACCTCTTTACGGCTTTTCACTAATTTCATCGAGCATTTTGGACCAAATTCATGTACGGTACACACCGATTCCGCGAACTTATTGAACCGTGGCAGTTTAACCTAGGACCTAGGCTAGGCTACTTGCTTATTTGTTTAACCCACGTAGGCCTAGGCCTAACGCTAGGCCTACACGTAGGGCCTATGTTATAACTGGGACATTTGTTTTGTGTACGTAGGTTGTTGCAACTTGCAGATACCATGTTTCCAATTCCAGTCACACTTAAGTTAAACTTAAGCAAAATGTATTTCCCAAAATGCGATAACTTCACTTCCTTTGCGCAGTCTGGTGGGATTTCACCCTCTTCATTTGATAATCAGAAGAATTTTGCCAAAGAAGAATCCGCCGATAGTTGTTGATCGCCATGTTACAAAACTTTTGTCAGTGCGCATTTGTACTAGGCCAGTCTGCAGTCCGTGCACTAAGACGCAAAAATCTTTGGCATGAAACTTACTTCTTTCTTCAGCATGCGGTGGCAGGAAAAGTAGATGGCTGTAGTGTTAGCCTACTTGGTGTACCAGCGTGGCAGTAAACCTACCTTGGCATAAATAAAAAACTTGCAGGATTCGCAGCATTGGCCAAACATGACACACAATGAGTTATTTACGTAAAATTCTAATAAATCTTACAGAATGTACTACTGCCTATAAAACTAAATTTTAAAACAATCACACTTAAAAGACACAAACTCCTTCTAGATTACCTTGGCCGAACGATGCACTGGCAGCAATTATGAAAGAGGTGACAGGGAGTGCAAAATGCTTAAATAATTTTTTCTATAGGGCCCATATAGTTATGTGTATTCCTGTATCATTGACTTTATATAAGTTATAAATAGAATACTGTCAAGAACTAATGCATATTTATTAGTTGTACTATTAGCCAATCGTGTTATTTTAAAAGTAAAAGTAAGTTTTGTCATCGCGGAAAGTATTTTAGAAGCAAAATACTAAACAAGACAAGCTTATTGTGGTAACTAGTTGCATGGTCTCTTGACTTTCTTGGCGTATGAAAGCAAAGGCCTCGTACCTTCGGTGTAGATTTTACATGGAATGCACCCTGGGTACTGAGGGCTTCCTCATTGTACTAATACTGTACATCAGAAAAAACAAAACAAATTCTGTGTCTTATAAGTTATAAACGAAGATAGGAGTCTCCAGCAAATGTGAGTCGAGTCAAAAATGTAAATAGGATTCACCAGTGGTCAAAAAAAAAGGAATTTTCATATACGGTTCGAAAGTCACAGTGGGAAGTGACTTACCTTGTTATATATGAGTATATAGGTTGCCACGACGCCAGGAACACCTGTAACCCAGAGTCACTTTGGTGACTGACAATGTGGTACAATAATGCACATATGAGTCACTATTTCATATGCCAATGACTTACTTGTCGGGGTAGTAGGGGTGAGTAATACAACTGACAAAATGCATACAATTTATTTACCCGCAAATAATTATTCCACCTTTTTCTGTTTTAGAGTAGAGCTTTTTTAACGAAAGTGAACGATAGGTAGTTGCATTTCTTTGCATAATTAAAATTATTCTTCTACCTGTATTTGCATGATCTGAGGAAAATTTGAAATGGACCCCACGTAGAAATTCCAAACCCCATTGCAATTATTATCAGGCGGTATTCACATGACTATCATTTTTTAACTTTGACATGTTTAGTACAAACTTAACGCTGTAGAGTGTGAAGAACGCAAAGAGAAAGTGTGCCAAGAATCACCGGATTTTGCCTACACTGGATCATATTTTATCCGATTTTTGTTCACTGGAACATAGAAAAGAAGTAGGAAATTGTTTAAGTGCAAATTTGAAGATGCAAAAGATGGGTATTTTGAAAGACAGCTTCAGCCTGAAAAATGTTGGGGAGCATCGTAACCCGGTTAGAATGAATTGTATAATGTCGCTGCATAGGACTTGAATAACTCCGTCTAGCCATAGATCAGAAACGACAGCAATCAGTGAACATCAGCCAACAAGAAAAAACAGTTCAGTGGGGAAGTAAAAGGCCTGGAATGGGGTATTTGACGAATATTTGACGAACTAGCAGTTGCTTATGATTCATCATGAATATCTCACTCAGTTATTAATATGTTTACATGCCAGAATTCGGTCAGACATAAGATAAAGAGATGACGGACTCAGAAGGGTGAATCTTTATCTTCTTCAAATCCAAGAGATCTATTGAATGATATTTGTTTTTGATGATGTAATAAGATATTTAAACAAAAGTAATTTAATATAAATTAATGTGGCTAATTTCACCTTTTCTTACAGAGGGATGGGAAGACAGATGGATAGAATCCACAAGTAAAGGCAGCGATCAAGGAAAATGGAAGTGGACTGCAGGAAAATTTTATGGAGATGCTGAAAAAGATAAAGGTAACGAGTTTTACATTTGATTTGTGTGATGCACAATAATAACTAGAATATTAGCACTCTGTGGAGCGCATACCTCCGCCCTGTTGTAATTCCAACATACCTAGAATAATTGTGGAGTTCATTTGATCCCATTACTCAATATAATATGCTTCAATAGTCCTAAGCCCACTAAGATTCATCCCCAAGTTTTGATCTGTAATGATCATTTGCATTCTGAACACTTGAAGATTATCTTCTGACTGGATTTCTTATAAGGCCATACGATTGTTTTCAGTTTTATTCAGGTGAAGCATTCATTGGTTGAGTTCCTTTCATTCATAGCTCACATTCCGTCATTTTCCATTCATGGCAGAAAGATGTTTTTTATTTTCATTGTTTCCAGAAATCACATGATTTAAGTATCTTTGAGTCCAGAAAATTGATTGTTGGATTTCTCTTCATCACATGAATTTATTGTTCACCACATTCCATTGAAAAGTTTTAACTTGTGTCTTGACAGACCTTACCCTAAACCACCCCACCACTCACTTCTTCCTTGAGCAGTAACAAAACCACACACCAAATTTAATCCAAATTCAATCATTAGTTCTTGAGATATTTTGATGACAAACAAACAAAGGCAAAACTATGTCCCTACCCCCATTTTGCACCCTTCCCGTATTTCAATATGTCTTAAAATTTAACCACGTCTTCCGTCAGCAGTAACAGAACCACACACACCAAATTTAATTCAAATCCCAATTGTCAGTTCTTGAGATATCTTGATGACAAACAAGAGGTGAAAACATATGCTCCGTCCAACTTTGTTGGCGGAGGTAAACATATATTTTCTTAAGATTTCTTGAACTATGCCTTGCTGCTATTTTAGGAATTTTTCCATATTATTGAGATATGAGAGTGATTGTGTAAAATTTCATTGAATGCCAGTGATAATTCTTTAATTGCAAGTTGTAATACTTGAGTCGTTATGTTTATATATTTTGTAGGTATCCAGACAAGTCAGGATGCAGGTTTTATGGAATCTCAACCAAATTTGATACCTTTAGCAACGAAGACAAAGATCTTGTCATTCAGTTCACAGTCAAACACGAGCAAAAAATTGATTGTGGTGGTGGCTACGTGAAGGTTTTCAGCTCTGAGCTAGACCAGGAAGACATGCACGGTGATACCCCATATAATATCATGTTTGGTGAGTTTCCTTCATATAAGCCTAATAATTGATAATTACACTGATGGTACATTTTGAATTAGCGGAGTTCCCTGTAATAGCAGGGATCACCAAATTACTTGTCCAGAAATCTTACCCAGATTGATTTAATTTTTATAGAGCCTGTCCACCATTTTATTTAAAGGGGAATTGTCTTGCACCTGTATGTGAAATATTTGTGGGACCACATAACTTTCAAGAAAAGCAACTCGAAATATGGAAGCAGAATAATTGTGTAGTAATTCTTTTCATATGATGACTTAAGACTTAACCAATGATTTTCTTTGACAAGAAGCAGCAAGTTGGAGTTGGGGTCAGATAAAAAATGGTATTAGAAAACCTGGTTTTCCGCCATCTTTCAGCATTTGGTTATTGTAGATATGGGCTCAAACCAAACAACCATGGAGTCAAGTATGCTAGTCTTCTGTGACGTCAAAATGATTTATATCACGACAATACCTTTATGTCACGACAAAGACCTTAATGTCACGACATTGACATAGGGTTTCTTGATTCATGTCAATGTCGGAGGTAGGATCACTGAACACAGCTCTGAAAGCCTTCACTATGCATGCATTGCAATTGTGTTAGGCTACATCAGGCTTGAAAGTTTCCAAAAATGCAAACCAAAACTTGTTTAAAAAAAATCACTCTGAAAAAAAGTAAACAAATGTTTACAAAAATACCAACCCATCCAAAAAATAGGGCTGATAATGTGCTGATATTGTTTTAGAAACCTCAAAACAAATTTTCACCCCCGGCCGTAACCTTAATTTCAGCACAGCATGTGAACTTACGAGTGTTTAGGGATTTTAGTAAACGTGTACACGCCAAAAAAGCAAGCGTGTATCATTTACACGTGTTTAGTTCCGTAATTTTTGGAAATAGATAGACCAAAATTGCTCCAGATGCCAAGTAAAACAAAATCGCGCAACCAGTATGGCAAAAGTGCTTGCCCAAATAGACACTGAAATTTTGCTTTCCAAATCATAAAAATTTACTTCTACAATATAAATCATCATTTTAATGGAAAATGTACGTGGAAATTCAGTTTAGAAAGAACATAACTTCTTTTCAATGTCATTTAAACTTAACATCGTGTAACTTTTGTGCCATACTCGCTAGGGCTTTCACTGTGAAAATCTTGCATACTATGATACCTCACCGTAAAACATTTCAAAACGACACCACCATCCCAGAAGTTCTGAACTATTAGTCCGATCCTCTCGAAAAAATGGCCGCCATCTTTGCGAAGCACCTAGAATTTCAGCTCATGTCAAAACCTTTTTACGTTTGTTTATTATGCAATATTTTTTCTTTCTTGCAAATTTTTTTTTGACTCGTCAGGTAATATTTGCATGTAAATGTACTGATTGTCACGATTTAATTATTTTGACCGTGTGTTTGTTGGTTGATTTAACAGCTTGTAAAACGGGCCTTGATTGAGTGGGATTTAAAGCGTAATTATGGCCTATTGTTAGTTTTACTGTTTACTGCTGCACAATCACGGTGCATTTCACAAGTTAGCCTACTCAGATTTTGGCAAATCATCCCCATCCTTAGGTGATTACTGCGCATTTGTTATTCTCACATTTAAAAAGAATTATGCTAATCGGGTTTTCAGTTTGTAAAAAGTCATTGATTAAAATTTTGTCAGCCGAATGTGTGTGTGATTTGAATCATGAATGATCATAATGATTTTCAACGGCAAGACTGCACTATGTAAAACGATAACTCACAGTGAAGTATTTACTAAACGTTTACAAGGCTTTGCGAGAGTGTAGCGTGTACACACTAAACAGTCACAGCTCTAGTTACCATTGGTTTTACATTACACAAAAAACACATTGAGCATGTTGCAAATTACCATGCCATACAATGTGTGTATTGTGTACAATATTTATACTGGCATGGACAGACTCATCCATACCATAGATCAGATCAGCATTTTTCAGTTTAAGCTTCAAGCAGGCCTGATTGACAAGGCAAGAGGCGTGTCTAATATCATAATATTTCAATAATTAGGTTTCTAGAATGCACAAAAGCTGGGGTGTGGTTTGTAGATGGCAAATACTCGAAAAGACGAGGAGTTATTTTTGTTTGTGAAGTTATAAGATGAAGCAACTTCTTAATGAATAAGAAATCTAAACAACAACATCTGGATGCCTCAATAGTAAGTTTGTTGATAAAGAAAAGTTAGATTATTACTTGCATTTTTGTGTAAGATACACAGAAGAATCAGTTACTTATTTCCAATGTCCACAGAATTGAATGAATTTGTGTATGTATACACAGCATATGTTTGCAAGTGCTTTACAACTCATTATTCAAATTGGGTGATGTAAACTCTGGGTCAATGTCGCAACATTATCGGTTGTTGTCGCGACAATATCGTTTGTCACGATAATTGCTTGGTGACATATTGACATGACTTTGAGGCATTTTCAACACAACCCTACTGTATGCTTATACTAATGAAGATATTCAGAAAGCATGCATGGCTGCATAATGATCTAGAATGTCGCGTACAGTATTTGACACAGGAAGATTTTCAACCAGTCTTGACCAATATGGTTTTGCATTCTTGTCCACAGGTCCTGACATTTGTGGTCCAGGTACAAAAAAGTCCATGTCATTTTCAATTACAAAGAAAAGAACCTTTTGACGAAAAAGGATATCAGGTGCAAGGTAAGGTGCAATGATCTATTCGCTCTTTAGGCCAAAATAAAATTGAAGTTTTCAACCCATTGTCTGATGCATGCTGATCGTAACAAAAGGCGTTGTCTTTTAAAATAACAAAACATAGAGATTGGATTTGGTTTGGATAGCGGCTCAAGAAATGGGACAGAGAACCGCGCAGCTAGGACGATCCACGAGGAGGACCCTGCGCAAGTCCGGGCTCACCAACCCGAAGGCGGCTCGCCCAGCCACGCAGCGGCTTCGGCCCTGCCTGACCGACCCAGTCCTCAGAGCCAATCCTTTTCCCATAAAAGCCTGACATAATCCTCTTATTTCATATGATAGAATTCAAGATAATAAATTTTCTGACCAAGTTCCATACCTCCCAAAGCAATCTAACACATTTTTTGGAATGATCAAAAACTTTAGCGCTGCTACTAAATAGTTTTACGCGAGCTGCGATTTTGATTTCAAAACATGCAGATTATGATGTCATCAGTCCAGTAGGATGTTGAAATGCTTTGTATTTCTTTATAATCTACCTTAAAGGGTCAAGGACATTTTTGTGTACACTTAAAATCATCAAAACATGCTCTTAAAATTTTGCATCACATCATTTTGGAATAAAAATTTGAATCACATTTATAAAGAAATACATTATAATCCTTATGTCCCTGTTGGGGAAATTATGTCCTCGTGCACAATATTTCAATGCAGAATTGAAGAAAATGGCAGCCCCCATGTGTCAACTTCAAGCATGAATAGCTTCAGAATAATTTAGGAATAAAATTTTGACTTGCTGTTTGTGGTTGTTGGTTAAGATTTCAATCATCTATCAACTAAAATAATGATTGTATCAGACTTTATGTCTGCTTTAATTGTTTTGTTCTTTTTCAGTAAGTCCTATAAAACAAATGAGTTTTCAATAAGAAAACTTAAAGGGAAAAAAATAATTTGCTTTTAAGTATCTACGGAGCTGCTTAACCATTGGAATTAAATATAAATTCATTTCATTCTCTCTCACAGGATGATGAAATGACCCATCTGTACACACTGATCGTCCACCCAGACAACTCATACGAGGTCCGCATCGACAACTCCAAAGTAGAATCTGGTAATTTGGAGGACGATTGGGACTTTCTCCCTGCCAAGCAGATCAAGGACCCAGATGCAAAGAAACCCGAGGAATGGGATGACCGTGAGAGGATTGACGACCCTGAAGACTCCAAGCCAGAAGTAAGATTCCCTCTATTTTGTTGTGACACTTTCTGTTAACTCTCGTCTTCCATATTTGAAATGTATCTAGTTTTAGACCATAGACATATGAAATTTGGGGTAGTCTTAAAGAGCATGAAAATCTCCACGGGGGGGGGAAGGTATTCAGTTTTTCATTTACTCTTTG
This sequence comes from Chiridota heheva, assembly GCA_020152595.1. Lineage (NCBI taxonomy): Eukaryota > Metazoa > Echinodermata > Holothuroidea > Apodida > Chiridotidae > Chiridota > Chiridota heheva. The sequence continues at coordinate 1,105,562 of JAIGNY010001016.1, forward strand.
CATACCTGAAATAGAGCGATTATCATTTTCATGAAAATCTGCAGTCAGATCTGGAAAACATGTTCTGATGTGTAAATAATTGCCTACAGCTGACTACTCATACCAGGGAACTTGTAATATGCCAAGGAGGCACCACTTTGTTCGCACTACAGTACTAGTGCACAATATCCTCTGTTGTGTGGACAGCATGGAATACTATCTCTGTTAATCACCCTCGCTCGTTATCTTTGACTAAGTGACTCGTCTTCATTGTTGCAATGCAAAGTAAATTAACAAACAATTTTTTTACAGCTCTTTAATCTAAGGTATAGCAAATGGCTAAAAAACGTATTGTTTTATGAAATTTTAAGTTGAAATATCAAATTAAGTACTGTAATCTACTGAAGAAGTGGGGGAAGTGAAGCTTCTTTCTCCTTGTAATTTGGAGGAAAGATCCCCCCATTCTAGTGGGGAGGGGCTGAAGTGTACTTCCTTGGATTCCATTAAAAAAGTCTCTTAAATTCTATGAATTTTTTCATTTTTAATGAAAGTAAACTGCTTTTAGCCAACAAAAATAAGAACATTGCCAATTAAATAGTAAGGCTAGCATTGTCAGTATGAAATATGTAAATATTGTTTTTTTCTGAAACAGTGTTGTGATGAGGACAATCTCCCAATTTTCACGTGTTTCCCCTTTTCTGGAGGGAACTTTATAAACAAATTATTTGTAGCTAACACATGTGTAGACAGAGTCAATTGAATCTCCAAACAACTTTGGTTTTGACATCAGCTGCCTCCAGCTGAATTTACACATTTTAATGGCAAATAAGTTGAAGTATGGCCTCATAAAGCAGACATATGTAAAAGCCTTGCTATTTTATTTGTTTAGTTTCACCAAGGATGTGTTCGTACATCCTTGGTTTCACATCATATAATTGGCACATTTTCAGACAAACTAATTGAAAGAAAGGATGTAAAATGTTAGAGTATAATAAATGGGAATATTGCAAACTTGCAAAGAATAGATTGCTTATAATAAAATACTATTTACTATTCAATGACAGTAGACCATAAATATATTTTTTTTTATGAAAAACTTGACTTGAAAATGGCAACTCTCCGCATTTCATCTCCATTTGATATCATCTTTTCTACTTTTTTGAACATTTTTGTGGTAAAGTTGAGCTTCAACATCATTGATGTTCTGGTTGGTCTTATCGTGTAGATACTCTTAAAAATAAAGGATTCAAGACGACTTGCGAAAAGAGGATTGTGTGGAAATGATGAAAACAATGCTTTACAAACCATCTTTCGGGGCAGACTAAGCCATGGTGATTGCACTGTTTCTGATTCACACAGCATGGCCAACCTCATTATGTTTCTTAGGTTTGAAAAGTACATTAATAAAATACCCGTATGTAAATAAGTGGATTGATTACTTAAAGGATGCAAGATGATTTTAAATCAAATAGCTCATGTGGCCTTCCTCGGCGTCGGTGTCCGGTTAAATAAAGTTTTGCTTAAAGTTTGTATAACTTGAGTTAGGATGAATGGTGTACATTCATGTGACTTGGGTATAGGACATGGGTGCTGATTAAATGAGCATGATTGTATGGTTGTGTGTACATACTAATTAGCTGAAAATATATGCATAACAATGAAATTTGTTGTATATATGATATGTGTTAAATTAAAGTGGGAGTGGGGATTTTGTTTACACAAATGATCATATATGTGAAGAGCATTGTCTACACTTAATGGTGAGGTGTAATGTGCATATTAATTAGGTTATTTGCATAACAATAGACTTTCATAGAAAATATATAACCTGAGATGATAACTTGGTACTTGACACAGTTATAGGTGACATTGGTACTGTTCAATTAAGTATGATTGGGGAGGGGAGGGGGTTATGTGTACATACTAGTTATCTTATTTGCATAACAATGAAAATATTTGTATGTATGATATCTCTTAATATAAAGTGGGTGTGGGGATTTTGTTTACACAAATGATCATATATGTGAAGAGCATTATCTACACTCAATGGTGAGGTGTTTTGTGCATATTAATTAGGTTATTTGCATAACAATTTTCCCTTAACTTTTTCAGCTGGTAAATTATAATTACCCTTAACTAGATTCACTTCAAGTATTTTTTTGGTGTATTCAATAGTTTGAATCCCAAAAATCACTGGGAAAAGTATGAAAGAATACATAAAGACTGAGGATATCAGGATGTGATGTCACAACTATATAGTTAGTCAGATTTCAGCCGTTTCTAAACAAATGAGACAAAACTTCTCACTTAAAAATCCCTTTATGAAATAATAGTTTGGAATGCTACCTTCACCATTTTTTTTGTTTCTTTCTTAGTTCTCTTTCATGTAAGGTGAATTGACCACAGAACTAATCCTTTAAGATAAATAGAGTGGGTAGTTAAGTAAATGACTGAAGAAATAACAAATAATTGCATTATGCCGCAAGGATACATTGTTAATATTTCATCAACGTGGGCAAGTCATGGGTACCTCCTTTCTTTGTGACTCAATGGATATAATGAAAAGAGTGTTTCATTTATAAAGATTTCTTTCATGTTTTCTGAGTTGCTGAGTGAGGTAGTAACCCCACCCAAAATGTCTGATATAACTGAAAGATATTTTAGGCTTGCATTAAAATGTGAAAATCTAAAAAAAGGGGCAAGTAAGTGCATTCTTCAAAGATTATGTAATTTTAAATAACTTGCTCTACTAGCCCCATTACCAGCATATACATCTATCAACAAGCCCATTTTCTATGCTAGCTTTAGCCCCATTACTAGCATATACATCTATCGACAAGCCCATTGTCTATACTAGCTTTGAATAGTTGAGCATACTGTCCTTCTGACAGTTCATATTATTCTTGATTTGTTTGTACTGTTACAATACCATAAACCTCTCATTATTAGGTGATATTGTAAAGCTTCTTTGTGCATGAACTGTTGTAATGCAAAATTCTCTTGAAAAGTACATTATCTATTCTTTTCTCTGAAGGATTGGGAAAAACCAGAATTCATCGCTGACCCAGAAGCAGAGAAACCAGAAGACTGGGACGATGACATGGATGGAGAATGGGAACCACCAATGATAAACAATCCTGAATACCAAGTAAGTAATTCCTTCTAATCAAATGCGCCATTTTAAGTTATTTCTTTTGAAAAAATAAAGGAATATTCCCATTTTTTTTTTGTAACCTTTCTTAAGAAAGAGAAATTTTTTACAAACAATTTAGTACAAAAAATATGTTGATATCTTATTCCCACCAGGGGATATTTAAATTTTAAGGTTCACAAAAAATGGCAATAAATGAATAGGAGAAAGCTCGGTATGACATCACAGCAACAAATTCTCCCACAAAGTTGATGTATTGCCTTAAAATCTGTCATCCTTTTTTATAAGTAAATCCTGCTAAGAAAATCATTTGATGAAAATTGGGTATTTATATATATATACATTGCCAAATATACCCTACTTCAATAACTTTTGGAAAATTGTTTCTAATCATACAGAAACAACCAATTAATGTTCAAAGAAATACATAAACATTTGCAATGGAATTGTCTTTATGACATCAAACACGAATTCATGATACTGTACAAAAGCTTTAAAATGCAATTGAAAAATCTTTAAAAATCCATATTTCCTGATTGGCATATACAGTACTATCAATCTGATTTTTGTACCAAATTGGCTTTAAAAGTATGCTCGTTCAAATAAAATTTACCATGGGAATATTCCTTTATATGATTACCTTGTAACTGATCGTGCCCATAATTACTTGTCCAAGAGACACTGAATTGGAAACTTTTCATTGGGTTCAAAAATCATGTTGCCCGATGGATTTGTTGGGTATCTGTGAAATGTGTTGTGCCCAACTTGCAACATTGCATTTGATTCATTGCGGAAACCAATCATAACTTAAAAGCCTTTAGAAACAATTGGAATATCTTTCAAATTTTCAAGTACCAATCCATATTTAGTAAATAGAAAGAAAGAAAAAAGAATGTGTGGAAATGATGAAAACAATGTTTACAAACCATCTTTCGGGGCAGACTAAGCCATGGTGATTGCACTGTTTCTGATCCTAACGGGTTCAATGTTAATTAATATTTCTTATTAAAAAATAAATTTTGGTTCAGTCATTCATACCCAGAAACATTTGAAGCAAAGTTTGTGGTCTGTCACCAACGATCAACGATTTGTGGCTGGGTATCGTTCTTGAAATGATATTAATAGTAAAGTTCTTCCCAACCGACCTTAGATTGTTGATTAGCCCCATCTAATTTGAAGCTTCCCTGGATGTGAGATATTAATTAGTCAGTTTCTTACCTGCACTGATACAGGAAAAATGCATATATTTTTTTGTAGTGCCAAGTACTGCAAGCTTGCGCAGTAATTGAAAGTAAACTTCAGAGCAGTGGTTATTGCGTATAATCTAAGCCTGAATCTGGTAAGAAAAAAAATCAGAAATGGGTACCCATTACTGTTACCTGGTTCCGATCCGGGTAGCCCCCCCCCAAAAAAAATGGATCTATAAACATTTTTTTTTTTTTTTCAGCTCTAAAATTTCCGCTGAACTTGGTATATATTTAGGCTTACACTAAAATCATGGTAATTACACTGAACTCATGCCAAAAACATTATAGTGACATTCTTCAGCTTATTTTTGGTCACAAATGAGTGAAATTACCGTAATTTTAGTGTAAGCCTAATGCCATATTAGTTCCGCGAAAATTTTATGAGCTAAAAAATAAGATTTTTTTTTTTTTTTTCGAGTACCGGCCAGGTACCGGACCTTTCGGGCAGGTACCCAACTCAGCCTTAGTCCACACTCGGCTAAAACATAACCCTGTATACACCCTTCCTCAATCCACCACCAGTTTGTTCCCATTTCCTTTTTTAAGAGACGGTTGAACAATTTTCAGTTACTTTGTTCACATGCCATCTTCTGTCTTCCTGCAGGGCGAATGGAAACCAAAACAAATAGACAACCCAGAATACAAAGGCAAATGGGTACATCCAAAAATTGACAACCCAGAATATGAAGCAGATGAACATCTTTATAGATATACAGACATTGGAGCTATTGGTTTTGATTTATGGCAGGTAAGGAGCAGAGAGCCTTGTACAATTAGGACTTCAAAGCAGAGTTTTAGATATCTATCCATCACCAAATATCAGACGTTTCCCTCCATTAAAGGCCTTTGCACACCACCAAATGTTATGTAACAAGAGAGATAAAGGCCTTTGCACACCACCAAATGTTATGTAACAAGAGATGCAGTATTCCAAAAAAATATATACTTAATGCAAATATATCCATATATAATAGACTAATGAGGCTTCTGAATAAGGATAATTAATTTGAACTGTGAAAATATTTTTAATGTCATGGTCTACGAAAGAATGAGTTGAGTGAGAGGGAGTGAACCTCATGTAGAATGAATATCTTCACACAATTGCTTTAATAGTATGTGTTACATGAATTCATCAGGATCATTTCTCTAATAATTGTTTCTTGACACAAAGCACCTATTTTGATCTGTGACATTTTTGATATATCCATTATAGAGACCTGAAATCAAGCTATTTGAAAGATTTCAAACTTAATTGTGATAATAGATCAAGAAGAATAGTGGTAACCTGGTCAATCTTGAACTTGAAAGAATTCAAGATAAGTTGGAAAAAGAGGATTATGTGGAAATGATGAAAATCATGCTTTAACAAACCATCTTTCGGGGCAGACTAAGCCATGGTGATTGCACCATTTCTGATCCACAATATGGCCGACCTCATAGGATTCTTAGGTTTGAAAAGGATAATGGATTGGATCTTATCTCTACATATTTGTAAGAACAGGGACCATATATGATAGTTTCGCATATCATGTTTTGAATAAGCAGAGAATGGGAGCGTCCGTGACATTTTGTGACAAAATTTCATTGTCCATAAATCTGTGACATTTTGTGACATTTTGACAATTTTGTGACAAAAATGAATATAAACACTTGTATGAAAATTTGTCGGACATTTTGTGACATGTTTTACCCTTTTGTTTACACATTGGTAATTTCATGTTGCATTTTACAGGCATGTGAGACTTCAGCTATTTAGCTGATTTCAGCTATTTTCCAAGCTAATTTCACTTATTTTCTGCATAATTGACAATACTTAGCTATTTTAATGAGAAAATTGATCAATTTCAGCATGTGAGGCTTCAGCTATTTAGCTGATTGCAGCTATTTTCCAAGCTAATTTCACCTATTTTCTGCATAATTGACAATACTTGGCTATTTTGATGAGAAAATTGATCAATTTCAGCATGTGAGACCAGCTATTTAGCTGATTGCAGCTATTTTGCAAGCTAATTTCACCTATTTTCTGCATAATTGACGATACTTAGCTATTTTGATGAGAAAATTGATCAATTTCAGCTACTTTTATAAATATAAATTATCCCTCTCGTGTCTGATTTTAGTGGTGGATTCAGTTTTTCATGAAATAGACATAACCAAATGATCCTTTTTATGAGTATCACCGGTCAATTGGTCATGATGTGTGAATCTATGCCAATCAAATGTGACAAAGGCAAAACTGATGTGACATTCTGTGCAAAAGGTGCCAATGAATTATGTGACATTTGAGACAATTATGTGACAAATTTAAAAAAAATTTTGGTGTGACATTTTGTGACGGGTCATCAATCATCACTCCATTCTCTGAATGAGCGATTTCAAATGGACCATGCAGATAAATGGACCACAAGCTGTTGATTCCCCAGATGGAGGTTTCTGCAGTATTTTAATTTCTTGGAAATTATAATGGAGCTATTGGTATATTTAGGTGGTTGGGGCTCAAATCCCAAAATTTATTTTCCAAATGGGATGTTTCATTTGGAGAAAAAAATTTCTTCAGAAGACAAAATTTGCATTGCAATTCTGAAGCTACTGCAATGACATAAAAAATTGTGTGGTTCTGGCTAGCAAGCTGATATTAATTTCATATGTTCACGTAAACTGCAACACCTACAAACACTTTGAAATAGACATTCGAAACTGAGCCATAGAATATGATTCGATATGACAAAACACTTTTCTTATCACCTCTAAGACTATACACAAAAGTGTTGGATTCTGCGAATTTTGTGGTTCAAAAACAGATCACATATTTTACAGCTAGATTGTGTGATGCAGGATTCCAATCTTTTTCTTCTTCTTTCCTTGCAGGTAAAATCTGGAACAATTTTTGATAATATTCTCATTTCTGACGATGTGTCAGAAGCAGAAAGTCAAGCTAAAGAATACTTTGAAGTAACAAAGGTACGTTTATAGATTTTTATTTTCTTTATCAAAAGTCACAACTTGTATGCAATTAATGGAGAACAAATAATTGATTGTCTTATCACAATCGGTAATTAAAACAATTTGACCCAAATAACCAAAAATTTGTTGATCTGAACTGAAATTACTGCAATGGCACTGATGCAGCACTTTATGCAAGTTGTGTACTGCAATCTATGCTCCTTTCATTTTGGTTAAAATGCTTTGATGGATTAGTTCAGAGGTCAGGCAAATCTATGTTTCATGGAAGAGGATTTCAAAAGGAACAAATGGTGAAGGAAGCATTCAAAAATCTTATTCTGTTAAGGAGATATTTAAGTTTAAAGATTGGTATAATTTGTGTAGAAACGACTAAAATCAGACTAGTTGTGACATCACCGCCTCAGGATTCCTCAAAGTCTTTATGTATTCTATCATATTTCTTCCTGTGATTTTGTGGCTTAAAAACCATTGAATATGTTAGGGTAGTAGTAAAATAGAATCTTGTAAGGATAATTATAATTTACCATCTGAAGAAACTTTGAGGAAAAATAATTAAAATAGTAATACAATTTTTTTGAAATACATTAACAATTGTTAAGATGGTCAGGATAAGGGTGCCAACCTTCCATAATAGACTTACTACACCAGTTGTTTCTACACAGATAAGCCAGAGTTAAAAACTTAATACCTCTTTAACAGAACAAGAGTTTTGAATACTTTCTTCACCACTTTCTTCCTTTTAAAATTTCTCTTTAAAATAAGATGGACTTGCTTGACCCTTGAAGTAATCCTTTAAAGTATTACTTCAGTGGTCAGATGTCTGTTGATCAAATGTCTGTCAAAATGCCGAGGTCATTGCCCAGTTTATTTGTCGTGTGTTTTGATAGATAAAATTGTGCTTATCTTAAATGATTTTTTGAACATCTTTAGATGGCAAAGATAGTTAATTCTAATTGACTCAAATAACTTATCAACATTGTCCAATGGCTATTACATTCAAATCTCAGAAAAAAGTGAAATAAAAGCTCTATAAAGATTTTGAAGGAATGTATAATGGCACTCCTTATGTCTGAATTCAGCAACGCAAACAATTGTCAAGTTCTTCCTTCCCCCCCCCCCCTTCCTCCTCCCATCTCACTTTTAATGCACCTTTATTTTTGCTTAAAATGTAACCTCTTGGGTAGGGGGAGTAGGCACAACATATTCCTTGCTGTGATCATGTTGAGAAATCTCATCAACTAACCATCAACACTAAAATGATAGGTCTTTAAAGGATTAGTTCAGTGGTCAAGCATATTTATCTTACATGACTGAAATCAGATGTGATGTCATAGGGTCAGATTCCTCAAAGTCTTTATGTATTCTATCTTATTGTGTCCTGCAATTTTGTGGCTTAAAAACCATGGGATATGTTAAAAAAGTAGTGAAACTGAATGTAGGAAGGGTATTTATAATATACCACCTGATGAAAGTTTGAGGGAAAATAATGAAAGTTTAAAGAAAAATATTTTAAATAGTGAAAAACATAAAAAATAAATACGCTCTCTTCAAAATATATAAAGACTTTGAGGAATCTGAGGCTGTGACATCACAACTAGTCTGATTTTAGTCATTTCTACAGAAATAATACCAAAATTTAAACTTAAATATCTCCTTAATGGAATAAGATTTTGCAATGCTTTCTTCACCATTTTGTTTCTTTTGAAGTCCTCTTTCACATAAGATGACATGCTTGACCACTGAACTAATTTTTTAAACTTGACATGAGATGAGCATGCCGAACCACATAATGCATTCTTTATACTTATGTCCTTTGGCTGTCAGTCGGCATCATCCAACCACAAACGTTTATGGCGAAAGAGTCTTCATCCATGCTGCACCTTTTTGGAACATTCTAGTCTTCAATTCACAATACACCATCTGTTAATTATTTTAGATGTCTCTTAAAACATGCCGAACCACATAATGCATTCTTTATACTTATGTCCTTTGGCTGTCAGTCGGCATCATCCAACCACAAACGTTTATGGCGAAAGAGTCTTCATCCCTGCTGCACCTTTTTGGAACATTCTAGTCTTCAATTCACAATACACCATCTGTTAATTATTTTAGATGTCTCTTAAAAACCCCTTTATTCATCAGTTAATTTGATTTCTTGCATTATTGTTGTGAACTCGTTTCAACTTTTGAGTTAAGGCCTTAGCAAAAAGCACTATAAATCTGTTTATTATTATTTTTATTATTTTTTTTATATTATTATTATTTTTTATTATTTTTATTTATTAATTATTATTATTTTGTTATTTATTTACAGAAAGGAGAAAAAAAAATGAAAGATGATCAAGATGAAGAAGATAAGAAAAAGCGAGAAGAAGAGGAAGCAAAACGAAAAGAGGAGATGGGTGATGAAGAAGAAGAGGACGATGAAGAATTTGACGAAGAAGACTTCGATGATGAAGATTACGAAGATGAATTAGGAGGCCTGGAAGAAGATGAAGAAGAAGAAGATGAAGAAATTCATGATGAACTCTGAGGTGTTTAGTGGGAAGGGTGCAATGGGGTGTTTTTATATCTGTGACCGTGCTTATTGGGTGGGGGGACAGGGGGTTAGTCATGGGGTTCATTCATTACATGCTATTGGGGGGGGGGGGGTAGTTACGGCGTTCATTCATTACATGTTCATTTATTACTTTTGCATGGATTGAACAGTTGCATTGTAATCGTGAAGATCTTGATTATGGATGAAACGTTCTTGCCAAAAATGAATAAATGTACATATTGGCTGCTATTTTGGGGATGTTCATCCTCAACACTGCCAGGTCAGTGCATTTCAGGGAACGTGACTTGTTATCTAGGGATGGGGATGGTATTACATGTAATGTTGAAGATATTTAATACACTGAGAAGGTTGTGGAATGGCATCTGTCCTCTTGGAGATCCAAAGCAGTGTTTCTAGTCAGTCAATTTACCAGTGTAAATTTACAGTCAAATTTTGTTTATATTATATATATACATATAAGCCCACCTAGAATAGAACAATGGCTGCTTGTTGGGGTCGGCATAAAGTCAGCAAAGGGGAAAACAAATCAAGAAATGTGTTTTGTAAATCTCCCTCATAATTTTAATGGAACTGGATTTGGGATCTTGGATCTTTTAACTCATGTGCCAATTAACATGGCAACTTTTTTTCATTGTTTCACAGGAAATGTGCTGAAATTAGCTAAAATGTACATTTGTCACCATGAAATAATTTTGTCCATAGGCAGATGCAGGTTTGGTTTCCCCTTTAGGACTTGTTATTGCTTGTGAAAATTAAGTCTCTTCATTGTTTTGTGATCAAGTGCCAGGATGCCCGACCTCGCCAAATGTATCTCAAGTTGGATTTGAATTTTAAAAGCAATACAGCATTTTTTCAGAAAAGGGTGTCTGAAATAGATTTGTTGAACTGATAATGGAAAGCTTGGAACATTCACATTTTTCTGTGTTTCTGTTAGTTTTTATTGATGGGCAATGAGTGAGAATTGTTATGTTTGTACTGTTCAGTTATAAGAATGATTTTAGCTATTTTATGAGAGTGGATGAGGAAAATAAATTACAAACAGTAACAAAATATCTCGTTTCTGCCTAGTTTATGTAGAATAGATTTTTCTGGACCCCATTTTGACATCCTGGACCCTTATTTTGATATCCTGGACCCACATTTTGACATCCTGGACACCATTTTGAGATTAAGGACACAAGGATTTTGACATCCTGTGACCCCATTTTGACATCCTGGACCACATTTTGACATCCTGGACCACATTTTGACATCCTGGACCCACATTTTGACATCCTGGACCCACATTTTGCAATCCTGGACCCACATTTTGACATCCTGGACCTACATTTTGAGATTCTGGACATGGGGAATTTAACATCCTGTGACCCCATTTTGCCATCCTGGACCCAAGTTTTGCCATCCTGGACCCACATTCTGACATCCTGGACCCACATTCTGGCATCCTGGACTTGCAGTTTGACATCCTAGACTCAAATTATGACATCCTGGACACTCATTTTGACATCCTGGACCCACATTTTTACATCCTGGACCCTATTTTCACATCCTGAACCCATTTTGACATCCTGGAATGCATTTTGACATCGTGTACCCTATTTTGACATTCTGGAACCCATTTTGACATCCTGGACGCTATTTTGATACCCAGACACTTTTGACACCATTAATATATTTTTAGCACCCTTGACACATTTTTTAATACTTGGAGCAAGCTGCGTTATTGCTATTTATTTCAGTAGAAGCAACTAAGTGAGTATCTGTATTACTGGAGACCTGCAATGTTCTGGCTTGTGCTGTTTTATCTCGGGGGGAAAAGGGGGACTTCCCCCCACTTTCAGGCAGAATTTAAAAAATTTACATCAGTTTATGTTGAATATTGTCCACTCGTACGTTGTAGAGGTATGGCCTCCCATTTAGGAAGGAGAATAACAGCCCTGTACTCTTAAGAAATAGAGGAATTGTCCCCCCCCCCTTCCACACACACTTTCAGGCAGAATTAAAACAATTCCATCAGTTTTTGTAAAACAATATCCCCACACACTTTGTTGGAGGTATGGCCCCATCTCCTCCTCCCCTGTCTCCTGTTTAGGAAGGAGAATAACAACCCTGTATTGGTGTCCCTCCCAGTACAGAACACACATCCACTTGCACCAACCTTCATGGCCAGGGAACAAAATGTACAATGTCAAACAACACCCTTGTTTTTCAATATACAGATTTTGACTATAGCAACCACGGAGGTAATAGGGGCCAGACCCCACCATTTTTAGCTCGACTATTCGAAGAAGAGTAGAGCTATTCTACTACCCCGGCGTTGGCGTCTGCATCTGGTAAAGTTTTGGTTATAGTTTTCATAATTCAAGTTATGAATGGTGTACCTTCATGTGACTTGGCATAGCTAGGGGTAGAGGACATGTGTACTATTTAAATGAGCATACTAAATAGCTTATTTGCATAACAATGAAAATATTTGTCAGGTTACAAGTTTTGGTTGAAGTTTTCATGACTGGAGTTATGAATGGTGTACATTCATGTAACTTGGCATAGGGGTACTGTTCAAAAGAGCATGATTAGGGCTTGTGTGTGCATACTAATTAGCTTATTTGCATAACATTGAAAATATTTGTATCTATGATATCTCTTAAATTAAAGTGGGAGTGGGGATTTTGTTTACACAAATGATCAAATATGTGAAGAGCATATATTAATTAGGTTATTTGCATAACAATAGACTCACATAAAATATTTAACCTTAGGTAATTACTTGGTACTTGTTACAGGGGTAGAGGACATGGGTGCTGTTCAAATGAGCATGATTTGGCATTGTGTGTGCATACTAATTGGCATATTTGCATAACAATGAAAATATTTGTATCTATGATATCTCGTAAGTTAAAATTGGGAGTGGGGATTTTGTTTTACACAAATGATCATTTATGTGAAGAGCATTATCTACACTCAATGGTGAGGTGTGGTGTGCTTATTAAGTAGGTTATTTGCATAACAATAGACTTGCATACAAAATATTTAACCTGAGATAATAACTTGCTGTTTGGTTCAGTGGTAGAGGGCATTGGTTCTGTTCAGTAAAGCATGATTGGGGGATTGTGTGTGCATACATGTAATAGCCTATTTGCATAGCAATGAAAATATATGTATATGTGGTATCTCTTGAATTAAAGTGGGTATGATGATTTTGCTTAAACAAATGATCATACAGTATATGGGAAGAGCATTGTTCACACTTAATGGTGAGGTATAGTGTGCATTTGCTGCAATATGTTTGACCCGAGATCAAAAATATATGGCTTATGACTTACTAACTTCACATTTCTAGTTTTGTTATGATCTTGATATTCCTGACATGAATAGCAATCAAAATGTTTGTCTTGCCATGGAAAAAAATAGCAAATGAATGTTTCTTAGCTTCTAAAGATAAATAAGGGGTTTGGGAAATATAAACAATAAGCAGAATGTGGGGTAGAAAATGACATGATGATAAAGTAGTTGAAGGAATTAGGATGAGGTCATGTGGGACAGGGTGGAATTGTATGTAGGGCAAGGTGTTGTGGGATGTTGGTCAGGATGTGTTGGCATGTTTGACAGGGTGGATTGGCACTTAGAACAGGGTGGGTTGGCATGTGGAACAGGATGGCTTGGCATGTGGAACAGGGTTGGTTGGCATGTGGAACAGGGTGGGTTGACATGTGGGACAGGGAGGAATGGCATGTGGTGGGATGTCATCTGGATTTCAGTTGTGATGGCATGTGCATCATGCAGGTGGTGAAATGACATACAGTATCTGGTTTTCAGGTGTAATTGCATGGAGTATGGCATGGAGTATAGGCATGGGATTACATTTGTGACAGGTTGAGATGGATTGTGGGACAGTCTGGATTATGCATTATTAGCGGTGAAGGAATTTGTATTGTTTACAATGTCTAGTTTGTCATACGTTCAGCAATATTGCTTTGCATAATTTTGCTTTAATGTTATTGTACATTTTTCATGTTGCTTGAGACTCATATTTTTATAAATTGGAAGTTGTATTACAATCCAGGATGTAGTTCTGGGAATGTGTAGGGGCTGGGGAAGGGTACAGGTTGGAAATGGGGCTTATTGGCATTCTTTCATTGACATTGGCAAGTCAGGGCCTCTCCTTTCTTTGTTATTCAGTTGATAGAACTAAAAGAGGTGTTGCAGGTATAAAGACTGCTATGTTTTTTGAGTTACTGGGTGAGGTAACCTTTGAGCTTTTTTAATCTTAAAATATCTGTAAAATTTAAGTGCATCTTTCAAAGCTCAAGTAATTTGAAATCATCTGCCCCTGCTACCCAATTTCTGTGTATACTTCCCTCTATAAGCCCATTCTCTATACTAGCTTTGAATAGTCAAGCATACTATCCTTCCGACAGTTCTAGTTTTCTGAAATACTGTTATCAAGGTCCTTTATACTTTTTGGATGCTAATCAAACAATAATTTTTTTTGACTGTAGCAGCCATGGAGGTAATGGGGGCCAGACCCCACCATTTTTTCTAAAATACTGTTATCAATATCCACCACACTTTTGGGATGCTGATCAAGTTGCACAGTTAAACCCCTCACTTTGTGAATGCTTTACTAAACCACTGGCTAAAGGTTGAGTATTTTTAACTCCATTAATACACATATCACAAAATCTCCAAAATTGAATTATACCAAGATATTCTCAACGATGCATGGTCTCAAGTTTTCATCCGCTGCATCTTTAAGATACAGATGATGTACCTACACCGGCCTACCCCAATTTAAGTAGGCTATAGATCGAGGTCAACAGCTGAAAAAAAGTTTGACCAGTACTTAGTTTTGGTCACCTGTGAACATTCACACATTGGGAGAAGGAGGGAGAGAGGGGGCAACTAAATTTGCCCTATCTTTTTCAAAGTGCCCGAATTTTAGGTAACATGGCTTTCACATACATTTTAATATTTGCAGTTCCAAGTTATGTATTTGTAAGTGACCAGAACGTGGCATGAAGATGAGGCACAGGGCCTGCAGCTTCTTTTTCTGTGTGTGGTTCTTTTTTCAAAATTTGCGGTCAAAATATTCGAATGAAATTTTGATCATGATTCAAATAAAAAAATAAATGACCAGGGCAAATCCAAAGGGTGGGGTGCCAGGGTTGTACACTCCACTTTGGTGGCAAGGTGCTCCAATTTAACCAAAATGTGCCCTTGTATATTTGTCACTGTGTTGTGCCCAACCTCCTACCCCTGTTCCTTGCACCTATATTCAATGCCCACCAAATAAAAATGCAAATTAAGTCTAGGACGGTGAGCTGATCAAAAGCTAAAAATCACAGTTTCTGGAGCTTTACCCATGGGCCACTTGTGGGCAGTGATGTATCCAGCTTTCAGCGCCAGAGGGAAAAAAATTATGGCTAAATGAAAAATATCCATTATTAACTGATGTCAAACAAACTTAAACAAGTGAATCACTACCAATTTAATATATAATGGACGATTTTTTAACCACATCTAGGCCATTTTTAAACAAAATTTGGGCCATTTTAAACTAATTTTCTGTCAATTTAACAAAATTTGGGCAATTTAGGCAAAATTTCAATAAATCTAAACAATTTGAACCTTATTTGCTACTATTTTAAACAAACTTTGAGTGACTTTTGACCAAATGTGTGCATTTTGACCAAATGTGTGCATTTTTACCAAATTTGTTTCCATTTAAAAAAAAATTTGAGCGAAAGATTCAACAAAAATGCATTTCAAGTTCTTGCACGAATATGAAGAGAAAATTGTCTTACTTGAATATTTCACACAGTTATTATTTTTATTTGGGACTTCACACAAGAGGGCACAGACCTTCACAAGGGGGAAGGGACACAGTCCCCTGTCCCATGCTGGCCATGGCTCTAGCCTATATCACCCATTTTGTGCTACTATCTTTGAAAATTTCACAATTGTCACAAAATGTCACTGTAAATTTTATGTGATATTGCTAATAAGGCACATGCTATCCACAAATCTACCAGAATTTTCAAATATTTAGCCCAAAATAGTTCATTTGTTGGAATTTTTTTTGAAAATTTAATCAATGTTCTAAAACTTAACATTTTTTTTCTTATTAAGCAGATTTTTCGAAAAAATTAACATTATTTTTTTTTTTTTTTGAAACCATTTCGATTTCTTTAACTAATTTTCTTAATCTTTGAAACAAAAATCCAGCCATGGTGGAATTTCGCCCCATGCCTCTATTCCTACACTGCTGCTGTACTCCCCTTCCCTCCATTACAGAAATCCTAGTGACATCACTGGTCATTATCTGTGGGTTGTGCCCTTGTTCTTGCCAAGACCTCACCCTTCTTTAAAAATTCCCAAATCCACCCCTACATGCATGATGACGAAGTTGAACAATCAGGATTAAAGTTTTATACAGGGGCATGTTTTGGAAATACTGAAACGCTTAAGATCATTTATTTCTTGGAAAAAAATTGATATATGTCATGTTTCGGATAAATTAGGAAATTTAAAATGTTTAAGATAACGCTTTAAATAAATGGGAATATATATCATTTTTTGGAATAATCTCAAACTTTACACAATTATTTGGAAACATCGAAAAAACGAATAATTTACGATCAAAATTCTGAAAAATGTGGAGTTTGTTTAATCAACAGCATTTTCAAAACGTTTTAGTACTTCATTACTGCACACAAGATTTAACCACAGGGATCTGAAGAAGGGAATAGCTGGAACATTGTTTTTGCAAAACGTCAGTATATGTGTAATAGCTGTTGAAATGTGTGACTAAACTGCCCCCACCCCCACCACCAACAACTCTGTGGCCTTTATATCAGACTGTTTCAGAATGTATAAATCCAGCTTCAAAGATTATAGAAAAAAAGAAATCTAGACTTAGAGCATGAAACTCCAAAGCTTAGAAATGTGTTCAAGAATTATACTCACAGACACCTGCACATGTACTCTCTACAGTATGTCACTTGAGTCACAGCATGGTGAGAAAAAATGGGTATGTATCCAAATGGAAATACAAAAACTGAAGAGCAATGGCAATTTTAATGAAAACTAATTTTTAAGATCATCGCAACTGTCCCAATTCCCTTTAAAGGATATTCCCTTTTGCAACGCAACAAATCTTTGCAAAGCAAATCTAAAGAAATCAAAAAGGAAGAGAAGAAAGGCAAAATATTTTCATACTTTTTTTCAAATATCAAAAATCTTCACATTTTATTCTACTAACAGTATCTTAGTACAAGTGTCTTACATGATAAAATCTTAGTTGTATGGATGTGTAGAGGCAACGTTATAGTCGGGTCAAAATATGAAATTAATACGTTAACCCACAAAAAATTGCAAGAAAAGGTTTTATGGTATTTTTTTGTAGTACAAGCTCTGGAGAAGTACATATCAAAAGTTGGCCGAATCAGACCAACAAAAAGGATCTAAATATGACGTCAAAATAGATGGCCGCCAATTGCTAAAATCCACTCCTATCTGTTGATAAGTCCTGAGTCTTTAACCCTACTCCTATGAATTTTTATCATTGGAAAGCTGAGAAAAAACTACGTAAATACCATAATGTTTGCATCAATTTCGGTCATCCGTGTACAGTTACCAACATTTTTAGGCCACCCAATTTCGCAAAACCCACTTGCGTGCTCAGACAAGATATCGGAAGACTATTTTTTGAAATGCAAAGTAATTTACAAACTGTCTTATATAATAAAATATGATTGTTATTATAAATTTGTAAGAAAATTGATATACTAATATCAAAACATATAGTCTAGTAATTTAAGTGGGAAAAGAAGGGAAAAATCTGCCACCAGCATGTCGGGAACTGAACATGTGGTAGCCTAACATATATATACCACAGTAATTACGTTTATTAGTTGGAAATTTTACCTTTAGCTGTAGATTTGTTACCCTTACGTGGATATGAATTATTTTGTTTACTTGTCTGAAGGTTATTTGTGCTTTTTTATTGTTTAATTGTTCATTCTTACTTAAATTGGATTTTCCGTGTTTGTTATTTTCGCGTAGCGTTAGTGAACATAATGTTATTTAGCCTTACACACTATTTGTATTTACAACCATTTCCGCGATTTTCTTTTTAATATTCTAAACAACCAGTTTTTCTGCATTTTTACAGAAGAAGATACCTCTCAAATCCCTGTAACTAAACCACTCAAATCCCTGTAACTAAACCACTCAAATCCCTGTAACTAAACCACTCAAATCCCTGTAACTAAACCACTCAAATCCCTGTAACTAAACCACTCAAATCCCTGTAACTAAACCACTCAAATCCCTGTAACTAAACCACTCAAATCCCTGTAACTAAACCACTCAAATCCCTGTAATTAAACCACTCAAATCCCTGTAACTAAACCACTTAAATCCCTGTAACTAAACCACTCAAATCCCTGTAACTAAACCACTCAAATCCCTGTAACTAAACCACTCAAATCCCTGTAACTAAACCACTCAAATCCCTGTAACTAAACCACTCACCAAAATGAACCAACTTATAATCAGTCCAGAAGGTGTCAAAAAGTAACTGCAAAACCTAAACCCAAACAAAGCCTCAGGTCCCAACCATATACGACCATGGTTCTTAAAAACTTATGCGGAAGACCTTTATGAAATCCTAACTGATTTCTTCCAAACCTCTGTAGATGACAGTACTATCCCAAACAAGTGGAAAGAAGCAAACATATGCAGCATTTTAAAAAAAGGTGATAAACACGACCCAGCTTATTACAGACCAGTCTCTCTTACCTGCATGTGTAGTGAAATCCTTGAGCATATAATCCACTCACATGTGATGAAATTCATTGATGATTGTAATATCTTAACTGATCTCCAACATGGCTTTCGAGCAAAAAGATCAACTGAAACACAACTTCTCTTAACAATAAATTATATTTCTAAACAAATTGACCAAAACAGTACCATCTCTATGGCTATACTTGACTTCTCAAAAGCGTTCGATAAAGTCCCACACCAACGTCTGTTATCCAAACTTTCCGCATATGGCATTGATGGAAATCTACTGGCTTGGTTTGCATCCTTCCTCAGCAACCGCATTCAGCGTGTTGTCTGTGATGGGGAAATCTCAAATCCTAAACAAGTTCTATCTGGTGTACCACAAGGTACCATTTTAGGTCCTTTACTCTTCCTTTTATATGTCAATGACATCCCTGACAATATAAACAGCACGGTTAGACTGTTTGCTGACGATTGTCTTGAGTATAGAACAACTGATAAACCCTCTGGCCAACAAATTCTCCAAGATGATCTAAATAAACTTGAACAATGGCAAAATAAATGGCAAATGAATTTTAAGCCCTCTAAATGCTACATCCTCACAATATCTCCTAGAAAATGCTATAAATCACCAGTTTATACCTTGTGCAACCAGCCGCAAAAACATGTCAACTCCCACCTGTACCTAGGTGTTGAAATTGATAATAAACTCAGATGGGATAAATATATACACATCACCAACAAAGCAAACTCTGTACTTGGGCCTATTAAGACGTAACCTCTCAAACTGTCCCACAGACGTTAAAACCACGGCATATAAAGCTCTAGTTAGGTCAGTACTTGAGTATGCATCAGCAGTTTGGGACCCTGATCACCAGTGCGATGAAGATAGGCTTGAATTAATTCAACGGAGAGCAGCCAGCTTCTGTATGGCAAACTACTCTTATAAATCTAGTGTCACTAGCATGCTTTATAAATTAGATTGGCCCCTGCTAATAACAAGATGAAGGAAGACTTATCTAAAAATGCTATATAAAATCAATGTCAGTCTTGTCGCCATTGATAATGATAACCTGATCCCAAAATGCAAGAATTAATACAAGAAATAACTATGATCTGAATTTCCACGTTCCTTATGCTAAAAAGAATGTTTATAAATACTCTTTTTTTCCTCAAACACTAAAAGATTGGAATGCTTTATCATCAGACATTGTACATGCACCAAGTCTAAACTGTTTCAAAGCTAAACTTGCTAAGCTTGTTAATTGATTTATTATTATCATTATTATTATTAAATTTTTTTCAATTTTTCTCATACTTTTGCTACGCTCGGTTGGCGTTCATGTTCTCTAGAAAGATTTTTGCTGACTTAACCTATTCAGATTCAGAATAACTTTCAGAAATTGCAAGATAAATTCCTTATTCCATTCCCTGTAAAAAATATTCAAAATGTTTTTAATCTGAAATACAAAATTGAAGCAATTCTGATTCCCATGGTAGACTTAAAACAGTTCTAGAGAGAGAGAGATTATGTTCAGGGTGGTGAAGCAGAAAGCTTACTGAGCAACAACACTTGGCTGTTTAAAACATTTAGAGCTAAGTGATTTGTCTGGAGAGAGCAAGCATCACTAACTTAAGTTGCAATTGATGCAGTTGTTCTTAGAAATATTTTCAGCACAGAGCCTAACAGCCTTTACTCCTCATGCATAGTATTGCACTTTTGAGATGGCAATACAAAAATTGTGAAAATGTGGCTCAATGTCAGATAACATCCCCCATAAACCAACATGAGGATGTTGAAAAACAAATGAAAAGGAAGCACTTATTTTCCTGTATGACAAGATTTGTGACATGGTTGCCAGATTTTTGTTGGAACTAAAAGGATTAGTTTAGGGGTCAAGCAAGTCTATCTAAAAAGGACTTTCAGAAACAAAATAGTGAAGAAAGCATTAAAAAATCTTATTCCTTTATAAGGAGATATTCAGTGAAGTTTAATGTTTGGTATAATTTGTGTAAAAACGACTGAAATCAGCATAGTTTTGATGTCATAGCCTCAGATTCCTCAGTCTTTATGTATTCATTTATATTTTGACCTGCGATTTTGTGGCTTAAAAACCATGGAATACGTCAAAATGGAAGATGCCAAAAAAGAAGTAAAACTGAATGTAGGAAGGGTATTTATAATATACCACCTGAAGAAAGTTTGAAGAAAAATAATTTGAATAGTAAAAAGTATATTTTACTTGTCATGTGATGCTATTAAATGTTTCTGAGATTGCAATAATTTGTAAAAAAGTTTGCATTATATTTTCCTACAGTAAATGTTTCTTTGTTTGATGAGGGCTTAACAGCACCACGACAACGAGGTCAAATGTGCCTGAGAGGTCAGATCATTCTAGAAGTAGGAAGGAAAGAAAACAGGTGAAGTTTGAGAGAAAGATGAGAACTAAATTCAGAAAGCTGAGATCGAGAGAGGAGGTGCATGGGTGAAAAAACAAAAGTAGAGAAAGGGAGGGGTGGAAAGGAGGGACTAAATATGGCTGTAGAGGGAAGCATGATGAAGGAAGGAGGTAATTTCATCCGGAGAGTTTTTCTGGAAGAACTCGGCAATTGAGTTGTGGGGAGCGAGGGAAGCTCTGGGAAGGTTATACAGGGGTCAAGCAAGGAGAACGTGATGGACTGTGAGGGTGCAATGGCAATTGTTGCAGAGGGGCTGGGGGAAGCCAATAAGGAGGTGGGAGTGAGTGATGTGGGTGTGACCTATTCTAAGATGGGTAATATGAACGTTGTCGACGCGAGAGAGGTTGTGGATGGTGACTTTGATCGGAATGGTGGGCTGGATGACGAGGAGTTTGTAATCAATTTGGAGTCCCATGAGGTTTTTCAGCGGTCACGAACAAAGAAAGCGATAAGCGGTTTGATGTCAGAAAGGGTTTTGGAAAATGGGGTAGGGGGGAGGTTGAGAGCTAGCTTAGCGGCTGCGTCAGCCCTGTCATTGCCAGGAATCCCAACATGGCTGGGTATTCAGAAGAAAAGAATACTTTTCCTGCAGAGGGTGGGCACAAAGAGTTTTCTCCGGAGGTGGAATGTGGAGATATACCATTTAGGATTGAGTAAAGAAGTAAGGACAGCATTAGAGTCGGAGAAAATGGCAAAGTGGCTGAGTAAAAAGTACTCAATAAAGTTGAGGGCGAGGAGGATGGCCTTTGCCTCGGCTGAAAAAATGGACGAGTCAATTATTGTTGTCGAGAGCAACGTGACTTCTATTCTATTCTCTCCAACTTTTCATTCCGATTCACTTTACCTTACACATTACCACCTAAATCTTCATTATCTTCATTTTCCAAGATTCTCTCTCTGTGGATGAGCATCTGCTTTCGGTGAGATCGTTCTTTTATTTTTTTCTTCCCTTTCATTCTGACCAGACTTTTGCGCCTTATTGGTGCCTGTACAGCAATTCTCCTATAGTGCTTCTGCAATATTGTTTTTTAAGGTGCCTCGAGTCTCTTGGCCCTTGGTTTTTTTTTTTCATGATGAAACGCTCGTGCCTTGACCTTAACCCTCCCACCCCTCCCCGTGACCCACCTGCTACCTCCATTGACCATTCTTCAGCTTTCTAATTAACAAAGCGCTCCAATACCTTGTCGGTACCCTACCCAAGGTCTCTACCCTCAGATCCGGCGGTCTCTACCCTCAGATCCGGCGGTTTTAGGTGAAGTGCACCAGGGACACTCAAGCCACCACCCTCCTCACCATTCAAACTCTAGCCAATACCAGTATTGATGTTACAGTCACCCCCTCCCCCTTCCCCCCCGCCCACCATTACATAAACTCCAGCAAACGTGTGGTCAGTACTAGAGACCTAGCCTACCTGACCAATGAAGATCCCTAGAGGAACTTGCCAATCAAGACGTTACTGAAGGCCATCGTCTCGTCCTCAAGAGAAATGGTGCCGAAACACTAACCAATACCATCTTCCTGACTTTTTCCACACCAACTCTCCCCTCCCACATCACTGCTAGCTACCTGAGAATCCCAGTCACCCCTTATATTCCTAACCCCCTCCATTGTCATAAGTACCAGAGGTATGGCCATGGTAAAAACTCCTGCCGCAGCCAAGCGTGCTGTGGCAACTGTGGAGCCCTGGACCATGGCAGCACTTCCTGCACCTGCACCAGCACCCCACACTGTACCAATTGTGACAGTGCTCACCCAGTTAATCATCCCTCCTTTTCAAAAGACTGCCCCACCTGGTTTCAGGAAAAGCAAATAACCAAACTAAAAGCCTTAATCCCAACATCACTTATCCGGAGGCCAGGAAGCAATTTCTTGCTTAACACCAATGGGTACATTCTAAAATATTAGGAAGGGACATCTGCTACAGCACAAAAATAGCCATATTATCTTTTGTATTTATCTACGAACTAATCTGCACACAACTCACCAAAATCACCACAATATGAAAAGAAAATGATACATTTTTTGTCAACAAGCTAAACCTCCAATACCTTTGCCACAAACAGTAAGCTCTAAACAATGTGTGTACTAATTTATAAACGAGTGTCATGTAGGAAATTTTGTGCAATCGATTGTACACCATGCGCCACCCAATAGTTTGGTAGCTTTGTGAATATCGGTCAAAGGATGGTGCTATCTGATTGGTTAAAAGTTGAAATGTTCAACTAGGGAAAAGGTTACTCATGTTGACAATTTTCCTTGCTTGAATTAGGCGATATGGATAAATGCGGCGCCATAACATTCTTCACAAAGCACACATTAATTGCATAGGGAATGTGGGATTATTTCATCTCTTTCGGGACTAGTTGTCTGATGTCATAAGTGTATTGCATGGTAAACACTAGCATGTGATTGGTTGCTGATGTTGAAATTGACGAACAGTATGGATACCTGCAGGTGCATGATTTCGCTACAAAGTTGATGGCAATATATATATATATATATAGGTCGTGTAATGGCATACGTGGCATAAACCATGGAGGTATTACGTTATATTAATCCGAGACCATCCCGTCTGAAAATTTCCCACAAGTTATGTTTAACTTGTCCTTTATTTAGCGCTATTCCGATACCTAATTCACTTTATGATGGTGGATGTGGTCATAAAGTCATCGTCTGTTTCATTTCCCGCGGCATCCTAACACATTTTATTGTGTATGATTAGAAAGGTTACGGTATCCTTTGCGCAATATGTTGGTAAGCCAATATGTTATTATGTAGCTTGACACGCAATATCCTTAACTGTTTCTTTATTTGCCAGATCTTCTTGTTCCGAATCCTAATATCTTTAATTAGTTGGCATGGGTAGTAAAATTTATTATGATTAGAAAGTCACCACGTGGTGTGCAAGTATTGATAAATTCCCTTACAAATCCCCAGATAGTTTATTTGTTTGCATAATGTTATTAGTTCGAAACATAATCTTTGTTATGACAGGATGGCGTGGGTTCAACTCTTTTTTTGTTTGATTTATTGTGGCAGGTTTGATTTGTTATTGAGTTCCTAGAAGCGATGACGAATAACAACGTCGACCATATCGGGTATAAATATATATGTTAGGAAAAACACCAACATTATTCAGCTCTCAGCATAACCTATCGCATATCGTTTGTTTAGTTGTCGCTTGTAGTATCCATACCAGCATTGTGAATGATCTTACTTACCTGCTACCTTTGTATGTAAAAGAAAGAACGACTGTTTTGTCAAGACTATGATAAACGTGGAATAAATCTCGGAGTAACTGAACCATCTGTGTCTTATTGTTTCTCTATCAGGATATAATGGCTACAAGCATCGTACCCATCAGCGTGTATTATCATTAACTACCAGCACTATACACATTCTAGATTCAATTTCAGTGAGGATTCTAATTATATTTCGCATTTTCATAACATTTTACGGACACAAAGTAATCACTTCCAGAATGACTGACTCCACTAACGTTACCGATTCCACAAATTGAGGAGTGAGTATTAACTTACCTAAATTTCTGCCGTTTCAATTACACTCCTCAAATCAAGGTGACCTCTGGGAAAAGTACATTCGCCGCTTAGAAAACATGTTTATCGGTTTCAATGTGACCAATGATGCCCAAAAACGTGCTTTATTACTGCACCATGCTGGGGAAGAGGTTATGGACATTTTCGATACTTTGGGAGAAACGGGGACAGATTACGCTACGGCGAAACGAAAACTAAATGAATACATGTCACCTAAACGTAATGTGGAGTATGAGAGATTCATGTTCCGAGAGGCCAAACAGTTAGACGACGAAAATATCGAAACTTTCCACAGTAGGCTGCAACAGCTAGCAGGCACATGTGATTTTACTGAAAAAAATTATACTGACAAAGATAGTGAAGTGAAATCTCAAATCATAAGGGGATGCAGCTCAAAACAAACTTCGCCGAAAAGCCCACAGGAAATCAAAATCACTAAGCGATCTCTTAGCATTAGCTCGTTCCCTTGAAGTTTCTGAAGTGCATGCTTTTGGGTTGGAAAACCACCCATAAGCACAAATTGCCAATGCAAATGCCATCAAACAACATCCAAATTCTAAGCTGAGAACAAAACCCCCAAAACATAAAACTGAAAACTCTTGTGACAACTGTGGTAGGGACTACCCTCATGAAGGTGACTGCCCCGCTAAAGGTCACACATGCCATTTCTGTGGAAAGCAGAATCACTTCCAAAGTGTATGCAGATCAAAGAAAAGACAATTTTGTACCAAAAACCCTCAAAGAACAAGTAAAATCAAAGCAGTCCACGTGAAACCCCTGCGACAAACACAAGTAGTGATTCTGAAAACGAACAATATGTTTCACAGTTCGCCAAAACAAAGACAAACATACAGATCCCTACGTTCAGATTTTCGTGGTACATTCACCAGTCACTGTACTCATTGACGCTGCAGCTACTGCCTCCATCATAAACAAATCAACGTATGAAAGACTACGAGTCAAACCACCATTAAGAAAGCACAAATCAAAACTGTTTCCTTATGGATCATTAGTTGTTCTGCTCCTTAAAGTTTCAAACAGTCAGACCCGACCTGATACATAACCAGGTTGGGTCAGATTTTTCCTCTTTATTTTCTGTATTCTGAAAAATTTAGTTGTTGTGAAAGTTGGTGCTGAGTATCATATTAGCAATGGATGAAGTCCTTATTTTGTGGATATTTTAATTAAGATGAAGTGGTCTCACTATTTGCTACAGTAAGTTTGTGGTTATGATTTGCTGGAACAAATTTTTAAGGAGATGGACAAGTCATGTCTAATAAATGCACCACTTCAGTTTGCTGGTGTATTACTGCAGTTGTGGAGCAATGGTGAATGAGGACCCACCGGGGATTGACCTCTAGAATGCCAAGTAGATGCTATGGCTGCTAAACCACAGACATCCAAAACCAAAAGGGCAATTGGCATCCCCATGACCCCTTTACCTATGTATTATACTATTAAAGTGTATTTTTATTTTTTTTGAGAGCAAAAGGGAAGTGGGGAAATAATAGTAGAAATTTGCCAAACATACTTAATTACATTTTTACAGCTTTTCTAAATAATGTGTACCCTTAAAAATTTGAGTGACCCTCAATATCGAATGAGCAGCTGTACTAATTTTTCCCATCTTCAGGTCGTAACAAAACATATCATTTTATGACTAAAATGACAGCTATACAGACTTAACACCGTTATTTCCTTTTCTCTCTTTCAGCCAATCTGTAGCTGCCTTAGCAAAACTTGTGATTAGGTCACCTCAATCGCCAGTTAACATTAGAACTTGAATTTGTGTGAATGACTTGCTTCCCATTGTCACAAAATGACTGGAAGAAGGCAAAACGTTTTTGCTGCTTATGGATTGTGGAGGCAACTTTAACCCTTTCAATCCCAACCACATCACAAATGAAGCGTACTACACAAGGCTTTTTCGGGACTCTAATTTTGACGGCTTTATTGCCTGCCACTCAATATTGCTCAGGTCACTCGGCTCTGAACCCAGTGGAAAGACATTGGGCTCCCTTCTAATATATATATATATATCGCGCTCAGGAAGATTGGCGGATAAAACCCGCAAGGAGTTCAAAACATTCAATGATTTCAGCCTAAAGATCACCATCGAAACTAATCTCGATGTCATCAACTACTAACACATCACCATCAATATGGCAGATGGATCATACTCCCCTTACAAGAAACCAGGCAACAACCCCTTACAGGAAACCAGGCAACAACCCCCTCCTCATACACATCCTATATCCCCATCCCCCAACATGATAACAAACATCCCAGACGCCGTAAACAACAGGTTTGCCGAACTTTTATGTAACGAAGACGTGTTCACCACAGCAGCAGAGAAAAGGTACTCGATGGAAATGAAAGTATTCAACAATGCAACGAACAAACAAAAATTATATTGGGGAAGCGTGAAATATGCAGGAAACTAAGAAAATTGAAATTGAAAATTTCCCCAATGGAAGTAAGAACACCCCATTCAATGAATAGGAGGAAAATCACAAATTGTTGAGGGGACCAATTAGAAGAAAAGAGACAATGGACACTTGATCAATGAGTTAATAATTATGGGCCGTCAAACTGACAGGAGATTTGGATTGTGTATTTATTCCAAGTGTTCCTCACAAATTTGCATTCACTCTGTCAGTCACCCCATCAAGGACAAAAAGAACTGATAAAAACTTTCTTGTAAGCCTTGAAAGCAACAGATGAAAGCAAAGTGAATGACATTCACATGCCAACAGTGTGGGTAAAGAGTCTTGGGGTAAGCGTGGATGGGCATATTCATCGACTTGTGATATAAAAAACCACAGCAGAGTGATGCATCCATCGAGCACGCGGAAAAGTAAAGCCAAGTAAAGCTATCATAATATCAAACATGTGAGTGATAAAAGTAGCTGAAATTGATCAGTTTTCTCATCAAAATAGTAAGTATTGTCAATTATGCAGAAAATAAGTGAAATTAGCTTGGAAAATAGCTGAAATCAGCTAAATAGCTGGTCTCACATGCTTGAATATAAATAAATGTAGGATTGATTAATTTCTTTTTATTAAATATGACATGCCTACGTCTTTAAGCGTAAATATATATAATTCATCCATGCATTCCCAAGTTGTAGTTGCACCCGCGGGAGAATAATTATTTTTAAATGCCAGGCACATGGAAGAAAATGAAGTTTATTTTTTGTCACAAATAAAAACACATAGATTTTATATTGCAAATTTTTCCTGAAAACAAGTCAAACACACAGTTAAGTCTGACAATATTGTTTTATTAGTCTTGCATCAAACAGGGAGCTGCAATTAACACCAAAAAGTTTTTGGAGTAAAACACACCAGAATATTAGAGGTGATATTTCTGAACAAGAGTTTTCAAGAGGTACTTATTTACAACGATGCCCAACATTCTGGCGCGGTAAGTTGCCTGGAGTAATATCTTCGCAATTGGCAAAAGGGTACAGTGGATATGACCAAAAATGCAAATAAGGGGTAACTCATTGACATGACAAGAGATTTAGAATTGCGCATCTATGAGAAAAAAATTCATCATGCCCAATGTGACAGCAGGAAGAAATTAAAGTGACAACTTCCTGGTGCCAGTAATTGGCTTAGCTAGTGGCCAATTTTTTTGTTTTTATTTGTATTTCATGAACCTCGGTCTGTTTTACATCTTTTTCTTTCTTTATTTATTTATTTCCAGTATAAAATGTACAATTTATAAATAGGAAAATACAATAATACAATGTAGGGAGAAACCTAAAATGACACATCCTGCATCATATTCTACTCTTGCTGTTAATGAGGGGGTCCCCACAGAAAAAATCATGGTTTTTCAATATTTTACCATTTTCATATTTTTTGCATTTTTCTAAACTTCCATTCATCCTTAACAATTCTGCCTTTTCTTTTTGAAAAAGTTTTCTTTTGTAGTAATTAAAATTAACATTTTCTTTGTTTTTCCTAATTTTTGCCTCATTAAATATTTAAACAGAGATAAAATGAATTAGAAATGGCCTACTGAAAAAATTCAAAAAGATTTATGTAGCTTTTAATAATCTAAATACTGTTGTACTTCCATGCCATTTAATTTTCTTACATTTTTTTTTTATTGGTGCATATTCAGTCTTATTGTGACAAAAGCCCAAAATAGACCAATCAGAGAGCTTGTTACATGAGATGCTTGGCACACAATTGCTTTTGTGCAGAGCTTGTTTATTGTGTTGTTACAATTGGAGAATCCTTGTTGAACTTGTGATAATTAAGAGTGTTCTTTTTCCTTTACAAACTTGGTCAGGAGTGTAAACATGGTTAAGTTTGCATCTAAGAGAAGAAAATCGGCAAAAATAAAGTAAAAAAAAGCATTAGAAGCTTTGAAAGCCAAAAGATGTGTGGACAATCAGACTGATAATGCTTCGAGTGCATGTAGGCCTTGTACCAGTTCTGCTAATAATGCTAGTATCGATGTGCAGGAGGGTAGAAGGGGAAAAACAGCTAGTGAAAGAAAAATGTCTCTGGAAAAGGATGTAGTGGACATTAAAAATGGAAATAACTCTTACTTTAAGAGGTTCAGAAGAGTTAATACTGGAATTTTGAAAGAAATAGTGGAAAGTTGTGCCTGTGCAGTTTGCAAGGAAAACAATCTATGTTTGGTGGAAAAAGCAAGTGAAAGGAAAGGCCTGTGTGTAAGACTACATGTTTTGTGTCAGTCTTGTGGACATGAGAAACTGTATTTTTCATCATCACGTGCAAAAACTGACAGACAGGGTCAAGGAGGTGATTCTTTTGAGGTTAACAATAGGTTTACTTTAGCGATGCGTCATCTTGGCAATGGGTATGCTGATATGTCTTCGTTTTGTGGTATTATGAACATGCCTAGTGTAATGACTGAAGAGACTTATCAAAAGCATCACACTAAACTTTATCATGCTGCAACTAAGTGTGCTCAGGAGAGCATGAAATGCGCTGCTAATGAGCTGCGGGAGGACAAGTTGGCCACTATAGATCCTGCAAACATTACTGTAATGATTGACGGAAGCTGGCAGAAAAGAGGACATTCATCAATGAATGGAGTTGTAAATTGCCTTTCAATGTCAAATGGAAAAGTTATTGACTATGAGGTTATGAGCAAACTTTGTAAAGGTTGTGAACAAATGAAAGACAAGGACAAAAATTCACCCAAATTCATTCACTGGCAATTGACGCATGAACCAGTGTGCATGAAGTCGTATACTGGCTCAGCTCCAAATATGGAACCAGTGGGGGCAGTGAAGATTTTTAGTAGGAGTGAGGCCTTACACAATGCTCAATACCTTGGTTATGTAGGGGATGGTGACACAAAATCGTATGATTCTGTTGTGGATGCCAAACCATACCGTGAGAAATCCATTGTTAAGAAAGAGTGTGTTGGACACGTCCAAAAGCATATGGGATCAAACTTTGGAAAATTAAAAAACAAGTATGGAAAAACAAAATTATCTGATGGGAAAACAATTGGGGGAAGGAAACGTTTAACAGACAAAGAAATTGACAATCTCCAGCTGTATCATGGACTTGCAATTAGGCGTAATACTGGTAATCTCTAGGGCATGAAAAGAGATGTTTATGCAATACTCAAGCACAAGGGCTCAAATGATACTAAACATGATCACTCTTCTTGCCCTATAGGTTCTGATAGTTGGTGTGGGTGGCAGAAAGCAAAGTCACTGGGAACAAACGATTTTAAGCACAAACACAGTTTGCCACCAGCTGTTATTGCCGTCATTACATCAATTTTTAAACGCTTATCAAATGATGCATAATTGATAAAGTGCCTGGATGGATTTTAATACACAGAATGGGTGTGAAAGTTTTCATTCTTTGATTAGGAAGAGATGTCCCAAGCAAACCTATACAGCAAAAATGGTAGTTTTCACAGCAGTAGCTCTTGCCACCAGCCATTTTAATGATGGGGCCCACTCAATTTGCGATATCCTGAAGTTATTGGGAATTGCGCCTGTATATCACACTGGTCTTTGGAGCATAGGAGTAGATAAATTAAGGATAAAACAAAGTGTAAAGAAGGCAGAAACCAAAGAAAAGATTAAAAGACAGAAACTAAGACAAAAAGGAAAGAAACTAATGACCAAAACATTGAAAAGGAAGGTGTCACCTATCTTCCAGGTGGATTTTAGACAATTTTTTGTGTCATCTGATGGTATTGCGCAATATCTCAAATTCGTATATTTTCCTGTTTACCTATCATGGAACAGTCATAACTAAAGATTGGTACATTATTTTGACTTGAAATTTGAAAATCTTGTCACTGAAGAATTCTTCTATGCAATAAAAACGAAAAATTATAATTGTATTTGTTTAAGTGGTTTTAGGGTTTCATGCATAACTAATGAGGTAATTATTTCAACTGATTTGCATATTTATGCAAATTAGCAATTAGTAATAATTATTTTATACAAAAAACTTATTGAAGTTGCATGGAGGTTTTAATTTTCTACAAGTAGAGGTAAAATATGCCAGCATATGTGCTTTAGGTATGTAGATATTCCTGTTTTTAAGTGATTCTTATTGTATCCCTTTATTTAGCCGTTACCATGGCAACTGGTACAGAAAATAAATTATAATACCTTATATGTACAATTTGCAACTTGTATTATCATATTGGTTGAGTATTGGGAGGGAAACTTGTTTTATTTGAATTTCAGACTTTAGAAGTTGCAAGAATGCAAAGTAGAAATTTGCTAGCAAAATTTAACAGCAAAAGTTATCCCATCATATTCTAATTTTGTGAAATTGTGCATTTGCATATTATGTTTTTAAGATGGGGATACACCCAAAACTGCTATTTTAAAAGGTAGTATATAAATGGACAAATAAAACCCCTTTCCTAACTATAAACACCTAGAGTATACATTTTCTGAAAGAGGAGATTGAATTCAAAACCATTGATGTATAAGTTGTGTATGTAGATAACTACTAATTTGCATAATTTGTGCATATATTAAAATATATGGTTATTTAAATTTCTATGTAGCTATATGAAAAGTTAAATAACTTTATATGTGTTTATTATGCCATACTTCAATTTTAACACATAATAGTATATGGTTAGGTTATGCATCGTATGAGAGGATTTTTACAAATCATGCATATTGATTAGGATATGGTCACGAGACCAAATTTCCAGCAAAATGATAGAAAATCTTCAATGTTTCAAATACTAAACAAGTCAGTCTAAAAAGCTCTCATAGGATTGTTGGGGGATTCACTTTCTATACATGTACCAAATTTGAAAGGTATAGATGGTACATATCATAAGTTATTCAATGTTAAGCATTTACGAAGGAGATTTTGCGCAAATCGCGCTTAAATATACAACATACAATATACATTATACGTGAATTTAAAATATATGGAAAAGCTATGTTTTGAATTTTATTCACTTTTTGTGATCCTGATATAGTCAGAGAAGTCTAGAATCTAGCTATTCAATCATGTGACTCATCATGTGACAGGTGGTAGCAACTAATATACCATACAACCAACCTTAGCAGGCCAATAGTGGGATTTGAGGATGTTTCCCAGCTAATTTATGATGGATAAAATGCTACTTCCGGTTTAAAAAATGTCACTTCCGATTTTAAAAATGCATCTTTTGAATGGAAACTGTAATTTCTAAAATGTATTTGACCAACTTATTGATGGAATTTTCTTTTAAAATTTAGGTAATAGGAAGAGAACATACTAAAGTATCTAAAAATGATACAAACAAAATATGGGTGTAGGAATAATATTTAAATTAAATGCATAGTTTGAGGGTAAATTTCTGTCAAACGAGTTGTATATGTGGGGAAGGAAGAAATTCTGTACGTCGTATAAACAAATCCTTAGATAATCAACATCTTGAGTGAACAAGGTCTTTGAGTATTTCAGAAGGTGTAACTAGGTAAAGACTCAAAAACTTTTAGTCAGAACATATCATTAAGAATCACATAATACAATTAAAAAACAGGATATAAAGAAGATATTTTTAAAGTTGTCTAGTCAGTCATACATCAGAAGTTAGTATACAAGTTTGCATAATGATGCCTGAAAATAATCAAAGTTGTAAGATGGTCAAATTTCCAACCAAATTGATGAAACTCATTTCTTTCATGAATTATTGCCTCTACACTTCCATAAACAGTCCAATATTCAAAACTGTCATCAAAAAAAAGAAAATAAAAAAGAAAAATTTGATCCCAGACTTGAAATTAATTGTCACTTCTGGTCAGCACTGAAACCAGTTTTCTAAGTATAAGAACATAGCAGTGGTGTGGGCGGTATGATAGCTACTCTTAACAGCAGCCTGCCCTTGATTAACTCCTAAAGTTTTAGTAATTGATGCCGTAAAGTGAAAATATAAAAACTTTATCCACTATTCAAATGCTTCAATGCAAAACGGACCACTCCATGTAAGAAATGATCTCCATACTTTCCGTCGTCCAACAGCAATTTATGTGAGTTGCACTTTGATTTCACTTTCATTTCAAAAAATTTAACACTGAAAAACAAATTCCATTTGGATTTGCAGAATTCTTTTGCAGCAATCAGAAACATGGTCTAATCTTACATTACTTTCTGACCTTTCAATTGTATGTTGGAAAGATCCGACTATCAAACTGAATAATAACACAAATTTACGCTGAGATTTGCGATGCCTTCTGCCGATGATTAATTCAGGTTCTCCTTTTCTTGGTCTTTCCTAGCTGTTGCAGATCGATGCTTCTGTGACAAACTCTATTTGCAACCGCTAGGTATACATTGAGTTGTGTAGGGATTCAGTTTCAAACTCTCTCTGTTTTGCCCGTGCCTTCAAAACGAAAAAAATAACAACTATATCAACCGTACAATCAAAGGAAAATTTGAATAGTCAAAATCTTTATGTCCTTCTTAGTCACATAGACACTAAACATTAGTTGTTCTGCTCACTTAAAGTTTTAAACAGTCAGACCCGACCTGATAAATAACCAGGTCGGGTCTGAATTTTCCTCTTTATTTTCTTTATTCTGAAAACCTTCGTTGTTGTGGAAGTTGGTGTTGAGTATTATATTAGCAATGGATGAAGTCCTTATTTTGTGGTTATTTTAATTAAGATTAAGTGGTCTCACTATTTGCTACAGTATGTTTGTGACTATGATTTGCTGAAACAAATTTTTAAGGAGAAGGACAAGTCATGAAAGTAATACATTTTTCCCAGATATTACCCAAGCTTGAAACTAATAACATTTTTTCTTAAATCATTATGGCTGGTAATTAAAATAAAATGTCAAGACTTCTAGACTATCTATACGTAAAATCAATATACTGGTGCAAATCATCAAAGAAAATTGGAGTATATACTCTATGTAAGACCCACTTGCAAATGATGCAAATATTTCATATACATATATGAATTGGTGTTCACATTAAGGTGCAGGATTGCAGTACATATTTTGAAATTCCTGCTAAAAAAATATTTCAGGTGGAGGGGGGTTAATTCCCACCCAAAAAAAAAAATCAATAAAAAACCAAAAATACCAAATCAAAGCCCAAATTTATATAATTAATCTGCATAATTTATATATATATATATATATATATATATATATATATATATATATATATATATATATATATATATATATATATATATATATATATATATATATATATATATATATATATATATATATATATATATATATAAATATATATATATTAAATTGTGCAGATTAATTCCATAAGTATATCTATTATATATATATTCATGTTTATGTACATATTCATATATATGCATGAAACATTTGCATCCTTTTGAAATGGGTCATAGATAAAGTTTATACCAGAATTTGTCATACATGTAGTCAGTTCTCAAAATTTGCATAAGCCCGCTAACCTGGGGCTAATTGATTTTACTTGTGAGCTAGTACAGTTTGAAGCAATCAAGCCTGTTGGGCTAGTCCTATAACCATAAATATTCCAGTATGTTTATGTCAGACGTAAAGACAAGAGCTTGTGGAATGTTCAGTCGGGCTAATGAAATGTGAGGTGAGGAGTTCAACGGGCTAGTGATAAACCAATGCTAATTATGAGCTCTGCATGTAGTATTGCATACACATTCACAATTTAGCTTTTTGACACAGAAATACATACAAATCAGTAGGTCCAATTAAAATCTCTGCATTCTAGAAGATGTATCACCCAGGCCGGTGAGTACCAGCGATCCTTAAGATAACGAGTGTCATGCATTTATATGCAAATCTGGAGAACGGAAGGGGTCAGTCTCTCTTCATTTGATTTTTTTAGTTTTTAGAACTTTTAAATCAAAACCAGACATCGCAAATGATACAAATCCCTTTGCCGCTAATAATGCACTGAATCCACCGTCCCACATGCCATTCCATGCTGTTCCACAGGCCTTCCATACTACATCCCACCCTCCAGGAAATCATACATGAAATACAGATGGATGGACAGACAGACGGACAGACGGATGGATTGAAAATAAATAAATCCATATTGTGAAGGTTTATCTAGTTGTTTTTACAAATTCACCCCATGCAGTCATATAATATCAGTCCAAAGTTTGTTTGTTTGTTTGATGAGGGCTTAATGGCACCACGACAGTGAGGGTCAAATTGTGCCTGAGAGGTTAGATCATTCCAGAGGTAGGAAAGAAAGAAAACAAGGTAGATTGAGAGAAACACAAGAACTATAAATGCCAGAAAGCTGGGATCGAGAGAGGAGGTGCATGGGTGAAAAACAGTCCAAAGTCTCCCGTAACAGAAGTATTTCACTCACCTTATCTTTCCTATATTCTTCATAGCCTGGATCATCAGTGGGAAGCTCATGGCGACATAGAGGGCAGCTATTCGTCTGCATTCAAGAAGGAAAACAAAAAGTCATAACTTGTTTCTTTCAAAATATGAATATGAAGCTGCAGTCAACACAACTTGGTACAGGTGATCAAGGGCAATGAACTGAATTCTGAGGTATAGGTGTTATAAAAGCTATGATAGTTTTGGCAAAGTTTTGTCTACTAACTGTGGTGTAGCGGTTATCATACCTGTCTACAGACCACGAGGCCCTGGGTTCAAAACTGGGTTGGGTAAACACGCCAGTGCACCACAACTGGTTATCAAAGGCAGTGGACATTGACTTGGTTGTCGATGTTATGTCTGTCCGTACGTCGTACCTGTGTTCTCAAGCGGGTCGTATTAAGCATTTCGTGATAGCATTGTTACTATTATAACCAAATACGTAGGCGGCGACCCCGTCATTGTAATTGTGTGTTCACTCGTCGTCGTCGTACGCAAAGGGAAAAGGTTCTTCATGGAACTCTGGAAATCATTTTAGTTCAAAAATAATTGCCATTTCTTTCCATACAGCAATTGAGTCAAACTTAACTCTAGTTGTCCATAGGGCCAAAATAAAAAAATATGTAAGATTCAGGTTGCTGACTGAACAACAGATTATAAATGGCTATTGTAAAGACTATTTTTAAAAGTTTTTCACAGATACAGGCCTAAACAAAATCTAATGTCACTTTTATGGCTCTGGAATTTAAAGTAATCATGTATTCTTTCATGTTGGTCCCAAAATAAAACCCTGATATTAAATAATGGCATCAAAGTAACATAAACATTTTATAGACCTACTTACACAATTTATCTTTCAATAAATCCACAAGCAGCTATATTTTCAATTAGTAAAGTGTAAAGCAATTTTATTCCCAAATAATTTTCTTCTGTCCTCCTACCTACTGTAACAACACAAGAATTTGCAAAAATAAAATTGTAAACAAACTTATGCTGTATTTTATTTGGGCCAAGCCCTTCTAAGACATCAAAGAACATGTATACTTGCCTGTTCCAACCAAGGTAGTATACATTGTGAATGGAAATTATGCTTGCATGGTAATGTCTTTACAATGCTCCCAGTACTGTACTTCTGCAAGCAAATAGGGCACTTCAAACCTATTTTTGAATGAAATAACACTATCGTTACTATTCTGATAGCATTTTATTTGTCATCAAATACTTAGCTTTTTGTAATCATTTCCAATACAAATCCCCAAATTGATAAATATTTTCAACATAACTGATAAAAAGGATGATACTGATTTCTTCAAATTATAGATGACAAATATCTGTTCAGAGAAAATTTCAAGATTACTTTTTCATTTTTAAATAAATGAAGAAAAACATTAAGGCAAGTACCCTCACAATGTGTGTGAAGATAGAATTGGAAAAATAAAGCTGGTTTTTTTCATCAAAGAAATTTTAGATTATAATACTAAATTGTCATATATATCATATCATAGTTTGCAAGTCTCTCTTATCTCATCCATTGCAACCTGAAGTGGTTTATGCAACATACTTCATCCAAATTAATAATTCATGACTTTTTCCCCACAAAATTAGTTGTCTTAATGTTTTTGTCTTTTACTACCACCAGAAACACCAACATTCAAAATTAATGTCTTTGTTTTAAGTTTGTTTATTTGTATGTATTGGCAATTTAACAGTTAAAGTCATTTGTGCCAAAAGAGGTTAATTATGAATGATTCATTGTTTGGTGCTTGGTCTGATAACAAAAACGTGTGGTTTTCTAGAAAGGGATATTTGTGACCAGTTTTCAATTTAGTCTTCCTGAATTATAATGTTCCAGACTGACAGATCCTGTAGTAAAGGCCCCGGCCCTCAGCTGAGACATGTTAAAAAGTGATAAAACTCGACTAGTCTGTGCATAGTCCACCAAACCATTCAAGTGCATGAGCCATCAAGCATACTAAGGTAACACTATAGTGGATGAAGATGGGGTTATAATTTCCCTCTAAACAGTCCGGCATCATGCCTATTAATAAAAACATGAATGTTCCTAAAAATGGAAACATTTTGCTACATGGAAGTCGCCATTTTGTGATATTTCCCATGATCCTTTGCTATCCTAACATTAAAACCTTATGCAATGTTACATATTTCAAATACCTCTGGGGAAAATATCTTTACTAGGGGAAACTTAAAACTCTTGAAAATGCCTTTATTAGTGTCATGGCTAAAACTTTTCCACACCCATTTGATATGTTCACCACGCCGTTTTCAAAATATCAGAAATAATAGACAATAGAGCTAGGCTTTTAAAAGGCAAATAGCCATTTTGAAAATTCAAAAAATTTCAATGCAAAGAATTTTGATATCTCAAGTACATAAATTAGAAACTATGACATTCTATCGCAACATCTGAACAATGCGACTGCATGACTTCAATATTCTTGTGTGTTATGTTTGTTTGATGATGGCACAGCACCACGGCAGCGAGGGTCAAATTCTGCCTGAAAGGTTAGATCATTTCAGAGTAGGAAGAAAAGAAAATAGGGGAGATTGAGAGAAACACCTAAAAGCCAAAAGCTGGGATCGAGAGAGGAATTGATATGGGTGAAAAAAGGGGTAAAAGTAGAGGGAAGGGGGGAGGAGAGGACTAAATATGGTTGTAGAGGGAAGCATAATAAAGGAAGGAGATAATTTTTTCCGAAGGGTTTTTCAGGAAGAGCTCGGCTATTGAGTTGTGGGGAACAAGGGACGCTCTGGGAAGGTTGTACAGGGGGCAAGCAAGGAGGATGTGGTGGACTGTAAGGGTGCAATGGCAATTGGCGCAGAGGGGTAGGGGGAGGCAATAAGGAGGTGGGAGTGAGTGAGGTAGGTGTGTGACCTATTCTAAAGTGGGTAATGTGGACATTGTCGGCACGGGAGAGAATGTGGATGGTGGGTTTGATCGGAATGGTGGGCTGGATGATGTGGAGTTTGTTATCAATTTGGGAGTCCCATGAGATTTGCCAGCGGTCACGAACAAGGGAAGCTATAAGCAGTTTATGTCAAAAAAAGGGTTTTGGGAAAGGGAGTAGGGGGGAGGTTGAGGGCAAGCTTAGCGGCTGCATCAGCTCTGCTATTGCCAGGGATGCCAACATGGCTGGATATCCAGAAGAAAAGAATACTTTTCCTGCAGGGGTGAAAGGGGTGAGAGGAGTTTACGGGGGAGATGGTGGGATGTGAGGTTATCCCATTTAAGATGGAGTAAAGAATTAAGGACAGCTTTGGAGTCGGAGAACATGGCAAATTGGCTGAGCGGGGAGTACTCAAAAAGTTGAGGACGAGGAGGATGACCTTGGCCTCAGCCCAAAAGATGGACGAGTGGTTGGGAAGCCTGCTACTGAGGGTGATGTCTTGGATGATGGCAGCAGCAGGTGTCTTGTTGCCTTCCTTGGAGCCATCAGTATGATGAAGGTGTAGTTTGAGAGTTGGTCTTTGATTTGGTTGTGGAGGTTGATGAAGAGGTTAAGGTGGGTTTGGGTTCGTGATAAGTGGAGAGGCCCAGGTGGATAGAAGGAAGGGGGGTGGCCCAGGGAGAAAAAGTGGGCCAGGAGAAGGTGCCAAGAGTGGCAGGGTTGATGCCAAGATGGTGGAGGTCTGGTTTGATGCATAAGCTTAAGGGAGGGAATAGGGTTTTAGTCCAATCAAAGCGGGTGGAGAAAATGGGGTACCTAATGAGGTTGTAAACAGGGTTCTGGGTGTTGGAGAGGGATCTAAAAGCATAGGAGGCTAAGCTTTCTACACCTTAGCAGAAAGGGGGGTTCGTTGGCTTCAACATGAAGGCTGGTGATGCGGGAGGTCTTGTAGGCACCCAGACAAAGCTTGAGGGCTTTATTTTGGATGGTGTTGATGTGGTTGGTTGAGTTGTGAGTGACACAGTAGACAATACTGCCGTAGTTAAGCTTAGCACAAATGGTGAGCCTGAAGATTGTGAGGAGAGCATGGGGTTCGCACCCCAAGTAGTATTGGAGAGGAGGTGGAGAATGTTAAGGGAGATGTTGCATTTCTGTTTCAGGTTGGTGATGTGAGGTTTGTAGGAGAGCTTGGGGTCTAGGGTTAAACCCAGGAACACTTAGTGTGGTCAACTTTAGGGAATGCGATTGCCATTGAGCACAAAGTTTGGGTTAGGTGGAGGTTGTTGAAATGACAAAAGTGCATGCAGACTGTCTTGTCTTTGGAAAATTTAAAACCGTTATTGTTGCACCAGTCTTGCAGCCGGTTGAGGCTGAGTTGAAACCTATTTTCAACAAGAGGAAAACTAGGGGAGGAGTAGAAAATGGTGAAGTCGTCCACATAGAGGGCACAATTGATGTTGGGGCCAAGGCTGTCCTCAATGTCGTTAATGTTAAAGTTAAAGAAAGTGAGGGAGAGGATGCTGCTTTGGGGACGCCCTCTTCTTGGGGAGGGGTTGGAGAGGGTGTGAAAATTACAAACTTGGAACTGCCTGGGTGCGAGGAAGTTTTGAATCAAGATGGGGAGGTGGCCTCTGAGGCTGATGGTGTGAAGTTGTGGGTATGCCGTATTTCCAAGTAGTGTCGAAAGCTGTCTCGAGGTCGAAAAAGATGGCAATGAGGTCTTCCTTTTTTGCAAAGGATTCTCGGATAAGCGGTGTTGAGCGTAATTTACTGGTCCAGGGTA
Organism: Chiridota heheva; assembly: GCA_020152595.1. Taxonomy (NCBI): domain Eukaryota; kingdom Metazoa; phylum Echinodermata; class Holothuroidea; order Apodida; family Chiridotidae; genus Chiridota; species Chiridota heheva. The sequence goes on from JAIGNY010001016.1 coordinate 1,145,803, forward strand.
CTGCAACGTTTCCGGAAGCCGCTCTGGTGAGGGGAGAGGATTCTGTTGGATTCAAGCAACCAGTTTAGTTCTGGTTAATGATCCTTTCTATAATTTTACAGAGACAGCAGGTGAGGGCAATGGGCTGGTCGGTAGCTGGAGGGGTCAGTACTTTCCTTCCCCGGTTTGGGGACGGGAGTGATGATAGCTGTCCTCCAGATAGGGGGAAAGGAGTGTGAGGACAAAATTGAGGATGGTTGAGGATGGTGACGTGTAGGTTAGGGGATCAGTAGTGGATGGGCCATCTTTGTCAGAAAGGGTGAAGAGGGGGTACCTCTTGGTTTTGGGAATGGAGCAGGCCAAGCGACAAGATGTTGAGGTGGTTACGATGTCCTTTTTCCCATGAGAAGAGGACCAAAGGATGTTACTGAAGTTTGAATCCTTGATAGTGCACCTGGCTTTGGGATCCTGAAGTTCCTGAGAGCCCTTTTCTGTTCTTGATGGCAGTTTTGCAGTCATTGTTGAACCAGGGAGGTGGGGGAGTGGGTTTGGAGGTTTTGGGAATGGAGCACGTAGCAATGGATAAGGTGAAGTTTGAGTCACAGAGTGTTTGAAAAGGGGCCAGTTGGCCTTCTTGAGATTCCAATTGGGGTGTGGTCTGTGGGGGTTTGAAGGTTGGAGTGAATAAGAAGAGGGTAATGGTCACTACCACAGAGATCAGCAAAATCAAGGAGGTTGGGGGAACAGATAGACAGGTGTGTTATAAATGTTCTTATTAATAGGCATGCTTCCGGGCTGATAAAATTATACATTTCCTGGTACCAGGTATGGAGGTTAGTACAGTTGGTTGAGCTGATTGTGCCTGTACCTTGTTTAGAGCTTCCAGGCGATACTTCCTCTTCTGGCAATTCCTTAACAAACTTCTTAGAAGCAGGAGGGGCTTTCTTCAGTTCTTCTGGAAGATCAAATCTGAAATGGAAGAAAAAGTAACAAAACTAGCTTTCTTTAACATTTCACTTACTTTTTGTATTTACTTACCAAACTTCTTATTGAAGGCTTAAACTATACTTGAAAGTGGTCAAAATTTTGTCTCTTAAGTTTTCATTATATAATTCAGCCCTAATTGTGTGATGACTAGTACATTAAATTGCAAAATAGGAAACATGTGTGGTAAAGTGTGAAAATATAAAGATATCACGACTTCAAAGATGCATATTTCTGTTACGATTTTGGACATCTTTATTTAGAAGTGTGGGAAATTTTAAAATTAACTCTGGATTTAACTAACATTCAAAACTAAAGTATTAAGTCTGATATACATATTAACATATTTTTCTCTTAATACTTTTTACTACTTTTTGGAAAGATTCCATCAAAAGAAGTTTTGGAATGTTTCTTTTCATGTTTTGGGGAATGGAATTTTTAACACAAAGGCCCAATCTTTTCAGCATCTGGTAAGGCTTACCCTTCATATCTTGAGGCGAAAAGTCTGACATCATTGAGAAGTAATCTGAAATGAACAAAAACATGAAAACAATTAAGTTGCAACCAGGCAAAATCTGAGACATCAAAACTCTGAAATGCTATCGTTTCTCCATCTAATAATATATGCACATCAGGAGCGGATTCAGAGAGGGGGGGCGGGGGAAGGTGGCATGGCCCCCCTGAGATTTTTCCGATGATACTTTTTTTGCCATGAGATCATTTTTAGTCACAGTGTATGTCAATTTTCTTCAAGTTTCGTGAAATTTCAATTAATATATCAATATTTGGGAAATCAGTTTCAATCTTTGAGAAATTCCCTTCATTCACGTGTAAATTTCTTCAATTTTCAGAAAATTTTTGGGGTACTTTTTCTTCTATTTTCGGAAAATTTCATTCAATTTGGGAAGTCACTTTGAATCTTTGAGAAATTTCCTTTATTCTCGTGTAATTTTCTTCAATTTTCGAAAAATTTCCTTCATTTTGGGACAAGTTTTTCTTCAATTTTCAGGAAATTTCATTCATTTTGGGGGCATTTTTTTTTTTTAAGGGGAGGGGGCAGGAAGTAAATTTTTATCAATTATTGGAAAATGTTGCCAAATTTTACCAAATTTTCAATAATTTTACTACATTTTTCTTCAAGTTTTTGTTAATAATTTCCAATTTTCCCAATCGAAAGAAACATGCCATAGGGAAAGTGAAATCCTTTTAGGAGTCCCTCCTCTTTGCTCCCTGCAGATATAACTGCACCCTTGTCCCAATATGTTCCATTAATCATGACAATACTGCTCATGAAACTTATGTTGCCCCCCTGATGCACATGTATATTCAAAAATGTTTAATTAGTTCTATACTTGACAAAAAACAAAGCACAAATTCACAGAAAAAGATAATAATATTTCATACATTTACAGTTGATTTAACATTTACAATCCTATAAATGAGCAAATCTGAAATTTGGGGTGAAAACACCTTTCACAAAAGTATACTGAACGTTGTGTAAGCTAGTATTCATTTAACAAGTTTTTTATTAAATTAAACCTAAATTGTCCATGACATCATTCATTTCATTTCAATGCCCACCTTCCAAATTTGACTCATTTTTTTACAAATAAGATCTGCATATCGATCTACTATGATTCAATAGTTTTAAAATAAGTAGGACCTAGACCTAGGCCTACTATAATTTATTACTGAAATTTATTTGACCATCAAGTGGCAGTCTCCATCAATCATTTCTCCAAATATAAATTATGTCACAACCAGAGCAGGCCGATTTTACAAAGGAATCTTCTATTATTATCATCATGTTCAACATACTTGAGTGCCAGATATATTCTCTGGCTAAGATTAAGAGATAACTTGCAAAAATCTGACAAAAAATTAAGGCTCTCAGATTGAGCTGATTGTAAGTCTGACAGTTAATGATTAAGTGATCCCCAGACTGTGTGTGATAACCACCATATAAATGTTTGTACTGTATTCAACCATCTCTGATGATCTTAAATGGCAACAACAGATCTGTGTATGCAACAAATCCAGCTACTTTTATAACTTGAATGCAGAAATCCTCAACAGGTCGAAAATAAGCCACACTTAGGAATCTTGATCTCTGATGATCTCAAATGGCAACAACACATCTTAAATTAACATCAACAAAAAAGCAGTGTAACCCAGGCTTTCTACATAGAAACCTCTGCAACTGCCCAACACAGTGTAAGCGCACAGCCTATCTTGCCTTGGTCCACCCAATTATGGAGTATGGAGCCACTACGTGGGACCCACACTTAAAGCAAGACATTCATCTCTTTGAACATGTGCAAAACAGGGCTGCACAGTGCATTATTGGTGATTACTCATCCAGAGATACAGTTGTGTATGCTAAATGATCTAAATCTACCCAGCTTGCAGAATCGGTGGAAACAATTATGCCTCACTTTCATGTACAAAGTTGTTGAGGGATTAGCACCAGCAATGCCTCCAACAATTTCCTTGAACCAGTACAACCAGGCAGAAGATTAATTTGTGCCTCCTTCCGAATTCAGAACTTTGCTGCAGATAACATCTTTGAAAGGTTCATCTACAAGAACTCAAAAGTGTTATTAAGTGCCAAATTGTAACACCGACCAATTCAAACACTCCTTCTTCATAAGAGTTGTCACTGACTGGAACCACCTGGAAGATCACCATTTGTGGCTCTACTGCAACATATAGGCGACAATATGGTAATCTCTATGGGGGGTACTCATGAAGTTATCGCATAACTTTGTGTGTAAAGTCAATGGAGAACCACCTATCAGAAACCACTTTTTTTGCAAATTTTTGCCAAAATCCACTTTTAAACCACCCCTAACTGAAATTCCTGAGTATTAAATTGAAAATATACTCATTATTAATATTATTAAGCAACCCTAAATAGCCATTAACCCTGTAACAAATCCTTCAATAGAGAGCAGTTTTCATGTTCTGATGTGCTCTTAACGAGTTCTAGTTGGCAATGAATATTCATCAGAAGATCTTAAGGGAAGTCAGGTACATGTAGCTCAGTTCGTAGAGCACACAACTGAGATGCTGGAAGTATCCGGTTCAAGCCTCAGTCAGGTCTAACCAGGTTTTCCACACCTATGCAGACAGATATGCCGATCATCAAAAAAGAGTACGTCGTTTGCGGCTCCTGCTCCTCATTCAGCTGTTGAGAGAAGTGGCAATGGTTGAATGGTGCTCACCATCCTTTAGAGGTGACGTTAAGCTGTCAGTCCCGATGGTAGGACAATCACACCTAACCTGGTTCTCTGAACACTTCTCGAAAAGAGTAAGGTTAAAAACCCAGTGTTCATCCACTTCCGTCCCAGTCGCATCAGACTGATATCTGCTGTGCAGGCTATAGCTTGGGATCTATGCTCCGTGTACTGTAGAAGTCTTGCCGACTTCCCGTAAGGGAGAATCATGTACAAAACAAACTTCCAGGTTATAGAATAGTTTCGGTCGTTTATCTGCAGTGCAGATTGCCTGATTTCACAGAATGACAGATCGATATTCATGAATCTCAAGAATATTCTTTTTGTCTTTTGGAAAGATGGACTACAACTGCAGTGCAGTCACCTGCTTGTTTTCTGCTGGATTTCTATCTATCTGAAGAAGAAACAAAATTAGGAAGGAAAGTAATATTACCAATCTTTGAATATCAAAGAACCAAATTCTAAGCTCTAAAAGGTAGGCCTAATGTTAGTCCTAACAACAGTAGCCTGTGTAATTTCGTAGTTTTGAGATATTTTATTTCTAAATAGAGGACCTAGGGCCTAATTTCAGTGTCAGATTGGAAAGTTTGCAAGTGCGCGGGGCCGGGGGATTTAAAACTGCCGGCACATAGGGTTTAAATTTTTGCACGGAAATACCCGCGCACCACAAACTTCCCAATCTGGTGTGATGGGATATTCCATTGGAGCCTAACGCTAGGCTTTGCGAGTTCCCCCTCCCACCAAGAATGCGAGTCCCCCCACCAAGACGGCTGCCGTTATTGTTGAACCAAAAATACTCATGACATGATCAAACAGACTGCATACATGGCAGATAGGGAAACCATAGGCTAACGTTAGGCCTAATTTTAAGCCTGTACAAACAAAGTTACACCACAGTGAGAGTCCGAAAACAAGTCATAAAAGTTAAATTACTAGGCCTAGGGGGGCCTAGTACTAGTAGTAGTACTATAGGCCTACCTCGCCCAGTGCAGCAGTGTGTTTAGTTCTGGACCTGAATCTGGTGTCGGTTGGCAATCGTGTTCGTCAAAATACGAAGCCATTTTTCATATGTTTAATTTCTCTGGTTCCAACTCTTTCAATTCTAACGTTAATTCAAAGTTGTAGATACTGATAGACCTGAATAAGTCAGTAGGTGACAGGTGTAACGACTTAGGAAGTTAGGCTAAATATAATTTTCGCACTATCATGTCACGTCGTGTCGTACTGTTATTAGGTAGCATGAAACTAATTATTTATCCACTTGCAATTTTAAGTATTTTAAAGGAATATTCCCATGAATTTTCAATCTGACACAAATTGACAGTTATAGTTCGAGAGGGGGGGGGGGGAGGGGAGGAAGGGGGAACTTCCATATGCAAGGTATACGTGCCGCGTGTGCAGGTGCCTTTTTGCACCATTTTTGTAGTTCAGGTGTCTTTTTTCTACTATCAAAAAATGTAACAAATGTTCTAAAATGTGTTTTTTTTAGAGTTTTTTCCATCATTTTCGTAGTGCAGGTCCCAAAAAATGAAGTTTATTGTGTTAATTTTGTACTACTGGTCCATTTTTACAATATTTTTGTTGAATACTCACACTGCAGGTATCAAAATTGACTTCTTTCACACTGCAGGTATCAAAATTGACTTTTTCCATACTGCGGGTATCAAAATTGTATTTCATACTGCAGTTATCAAAAAATTTGTCATACAGGTATGTTTTTCGAAATACAGCCTCAAATTTGCAAGTTTTTAGAAAGTGCCATTTCCGGCTGCAGCACCGCACCACTTAGACAATATGAGTAGCCCCCATCAAAGTTAGGGTTCATCTTAATGATTGATTTCCCATCATCCACTGGCGTAGCCAGAGGGGAACCACAGGGGCCATGCCCCCAATCCCATATTAAAAAAATTAAATTACCCTATATGCCTATGTATCGTACAGATGTACATGAAATGAGAAAAGTGAACAATCCACCAGTGGCAATCTATAGGGAGCATTTAGCCAGGATTTTGAGTAAGCCCCCAAACAAAAAACCTGCCTACATAAGGAATTGGTGGGCTGGGAAAGTCCCACCAGTGAGAGCCAGGAAAATTGAATTGAATTGAACCGACAAAATATTTAGTGGACAGTTGAGGTGACAAGGAAGGTGTCACTTCAGGCGCAAAAGCGCTCGACTTGTGGGCGTGGGGTCCTCAAGCGCCCCTGTTGGGGTTTAGGACGAACCCCCGGTAGGGTCCAGGGGGAGAAGCCTCTGGAAGCTCTCGCAAAATTGATATTTCAAGGGCAAAAAGGATGTCATAACGCATAGTAAGAAGGTGTATTATACAAGTCAAATTTTATTTGAAAGAGAGCTATAATACACCATATACAAAACACAAAATCATAGCGCAAAGCGCTCGACTTGTCGGAGTGGGATCCATGGGCTTGCTTAAGGGCCCCTTGTGGGAGTCAGGGCGAAGATCCGGTAGGGGTCCAGGGGGAGAAGCCCCGGAAGCTCTC